>JBBPKW010000122.1:4341-24885 GCA_038089475.1 Boletus aff. vermiculosoides | reverse complement strand
ACTTGTGCTTGGACCTTACCCTCGGGAATCACATGCCAGTCGGATGTTCAGATCGATAAATCGTGGGAATGCAAAAAGATGTACAACTGTGGGAACGCTTGGCTTAACTTTTGTGGAACCCAACCTTAACCATACATTAGGGTTGTGATTTTCTGTCCGTGATTGGGACAACCAACTTCGCGTCCAGGGTTGCCCGGAGGGCCGTGGTGTAGTATGTACTATGCAATAAAGTGAAACTGATATTGTAAAGCCGCACAACATCCTACTCAAAGATCTCATCTTGGAGCTGCTTCAGAAGGCTCTGCGTCTCCTCTACGTCCTTCTTAAAGGAGCTAGAGCTCGAACTGGTATCACTTCTCCCAGAGATATTGAACGCATCACCTGAAATCGCTTTTCCATCGTCCAGGGCGAGCCATTTGTCCAGCTGAGAAGAGATGGCTTGTGCCTTTAATCGGTAATGGGTGCGAATAATGTCACCAAATGGTTCAGGAGGAACCTTCAAGTTCCCTAACATCTGCAGCAGATTGAATGACGACCACCACGAATAACGAAACCCTTACCGCAGTTCTCACAACCATCCGTCGCACATTTGCCGAGTCTGCGACGAGTGAGCAAAAAATAAATCCACTGTCGACAGACTTACATGCTTTAGATTGTGGTGTTCCGCCACCATTGGCCCATCCTGGCTCATTCAAGTAGGGCTCGTCGCACAAAATCATGGATTGGATAGAGATGAGAACCTGAAAATGCAATCCGTCTACCAACCCCACGACTCCTTGTGAGCAAACGAACCTGCAGTAATGTTGATCGACCTGATATCCACCCAGGGCCAGACCAAGTCCCGAGAAGAGATAGGCACACTTTGCCATCCTAACAAGAGCCAGTCAATATGTATGTATATGCCAATACGCTGTCAGAGTGTACTTGCCGCATACAGATTGGGGTTGAAGCGATATTTTCCGCCATTCGTCTTCGAGCGAAAACACAAAGGTCAGACAACATCGAGCCATTCGACACTGGGCATTACCGTCATGTACTTAACACTAGGGGGTGATTGGTTATAGCTTGGTCCGAGGAATATGTCGAACAGGAAACTGCAAAGTTTCAGCCAGGATAACAAGAAGCCGACTAAATTAATACGGACCATCCATCCTGGTACCTAACAGACAAATCAGTTAATATCAACCAATCCAAAAAGATAATGTGCAGGAACTCACGGCGTTCCTTCCGGGCCGATGATCAGCGCCTTGATGATATCTACTCGGTTCTCATCTACTCTCAGAAATATTGATGAATCCCAAGCAACGGGAAGGTTCGTGGTCAACACAGCAAGCTAGGAATGAAGGTTGTTAACTGTCACGACTTGAAATGTCGACCCGTACTACCTCTTTTGCAATGGCGAGTGAACGCTTTGGGATCTCTGAGTTCGCGAGCATTCGTGCTTCATTGTTGAAGAAGAATTTGTAATGCGGAACTGTATCTTCATTGGCTATCGCCTCTGTAGGGGGCACAGTGAGGTCGCAGTATTCAAATCGTACTTGCGTCGCCCAGTCCACATACGCCTTCCGCCGCTCTTCTTCAGTGTTGCCAACTTGTATTGATGTTAGATCAAATGCTGAAGAGTTCGTGATCCTGGGTAGGGATGCGTGCAACCTATCGACGAATGCATCACCCTTTGTCTCTCGCAAAGAACGATCGATAGCGTTCGCGGTCATCAGAATTCGCTGACAGAATGCGAGCAACTTTTGATTCTCATCTGATAACGCTGGAGACGATTCCTTCTCTTTGCCCTTTCCCTTGTCCGTTGTCATCCGTTTCTGTTCCTCTGTCATCTCCTCATCTTCGGGTTCTGTGGGCTTGATCCCCTCCAGACCCTTGATGGCTGCTTGCGCTTGTATGACGATGGCCTCAAGCAACTCACGAGGTCCAGCGCTGCCCTCATAGATGATTGTGCGTTCTCGAACCACTGACTTGCCTTTGCCAACTTTCCTTGGAGCGACAGATTTAATCGACCCAGCGACCATAATAGGCATGGCCATCATACTCGCCAACGCTTCATGATTGGAGATAGTCTGGGTGGAGAACGGTGTTAAACATAAAATCTCCTAAGGAACACCGCGTACCTCAAGCCACTCAAACAATTCAAAGTAAAGAACGGACCGATCAGACATGTCGGACAGAGAATCGTTTCGAAGGAGAGTCGAACAGAGGAAATTAAATCGTCTCCGAAGATGCGCCAGGGTGGTAGGATGGACCATATAATCACTTGTAAGGGCACCAGTGTCCCTGTGGAGCGAAGGAAGATAGACACGTATATGGGAGAGGAGTGAGCCAATCTTTTCATCTTTGAAGCGCTGTTGAGCTTGTGCCTCGAGCTGGCCAGAGGTCTAGGGATCTTGAGTTTCAAGATCGGTGTTACTGAGTAGTGCGACTCACATCCTCGCGGCCGTCACCCGCATATCCGATGCCACCTCGTGCTTTCTTCCCAACAGGTAACGACATGTAGTATGTGTCATCGTCATCGTCATCCCCATTGAGGAGGGATGGGTGAGGATGAACATCCATCTTGCGTTTCTTGCTTGACTTTGCTTTTGAACCTCCTTGACTCTGCTCATCTCCTAATTGACGTCTCTGCTCCACAAACATCGTTTCCAACATTGCGAGACCAACGCCCAGTATAACGCCCTGTAGGTTCGAGCAATGAAACAAGCTGACGTCGATAGATGAATTTGGACGACTATTTCCGGGATTGATTGTTTCGCCACATGCAAAACAAAACTCGACGTTGCAATTGGGGCACACCTGCTTCACGATACGATGCAGATGCTCGATATAATTCGAGAACTCGGGCTATGGGGTACGGTGAGCTTTCAGACAGAGAGAAGATTGTACCATACAACTCACGAAAAATGGGAAAAAATCACCTCTCATTCGATCAATCTTGTATCCACAGGACTGAGGACAGGGGCATTTGTTGTTGCTCAAGAAGTCATATAGAGCAAAAAGAAACGATTGTTCATTGCCCTCAGGACAGCCTTTCATCCAGTCACCCTGCATCATGAGCTTGACCGGTTCCTTGGATCCCGTCAACATGGCAGATTCGGGTTCTTCCTCCACTTCGATGACTTCCTCGCGACGATCCTTGGAAAAAAAGATACCTGCAGTGCGGTTAACTGCCAGATCACACAGTGAAGAATTCATATTTGCCTGCGTATGGGTCAACCTCCCCCGTATTTCGCTTTGCCTCGTAATCGGAATCGTAGTCAATGTAATCATCAACTAGGGAGTAGCTGATAAACGTGTATACTAACAGCGTCTTCGTGAACCTACCATCATCTTCGTTATCTCGCATATCGAGATCTTCGTCCCCATCCACATGCTCCGGGGTCTGAGATCGATCAATGGGGAACATTGAACCACAAACACTGGGTACGCACAGAAGCACAGGGGGTCTGTGAGGGGCTCATTGGACAAGTTGGAGTGACAGGTGCCATGCGCACGTCGTCGTCGCCGTCTATCACGCACGCAAACTCGCCATCCAAAATGCGTTCCGCTGCCTGCATGACATCCTTATATCTGCGCAAGGCTGCCCGCGCTTGCGGCACCGTCGCACCCTAGTGGTTGGCAATGAATTACGGTCGAGAACTTCGCGCAATGCGTCTAGCACGACAGCGTACCATTTCAACAAGTTGCTGTATCTCTTTGTCCATGGCGAGCTGCTTGCGGTGAGGGACAGGCGGCTGTGTACTAGACAAGTTGGATGAAGACAATGTGTCCCATTACGCAAACTTGATAATTCGACACTATGTCACACCGTGACCAGTGTGACATTCGCGTACTCTAGTGTCTGGTTTTGGCGTGAAGATATATATAAATAAAAAATGGCCGACTTCGCATTGACTTCGCAAGACCCAAACCAAGGAAGAGAAATGAAAGGAAAGGAATAGCAAATCTTGTGGTTGCACGACCAAGAAAAGAACTATGCGGAATAAGGCGCAGAAAATGATCGGGACGTTACCGGAAACATGTCAGGACAGTAAGGTAATGGTAAAGAAAGTGTAAGTAAGTAACGCATACAAGTAAAAGTACACACAACGCCCGCTTGTTAGGCCAGCCCAACAGAGTGTTTTGTCACTATAACCGGAAAAAATTCGATTCAGGGAGGGGAACACATTACGCCTTCGGAGGGGGAGGAAGACTGTCGTGCTCATCCCGATCGTACCCAAGAGGGTAAGAGGACAAGTCACTCATGAGTGCCAGGGTATCCAAGCTGGCCCGCTGGCGCACCTGGGAGGCGGAAGGGGGGTGAGTAGCTTCTGTTCCTCCGTGGTCTATTTGGAAAGGAAAATTTCCAAGGCCTGATGAAGCCGTGGACAACTGAGAGCCTGTTGACATGCCCAAGATACGGCGGCTTGGAGGAGGTTCCAGCGGGGGCAATGAAGCTTCAGCTTCCGTGGTTCCAGTTTCCGGCGCCAAGGAGTGAGCAGTGGCAGATCCCGCAGCAGCTAATGGGGTTTGCGACTGAGTAGCAGCGGAGAACTGCTGACCTAGTGGCGAGCGGGGTGGAGAGCGAACAGGACGCGAAGATATCGGAGATGGTGGGACGAAAGGGAAGGATTCAAGAATCGAGTCCGCTCGGGTAGATGTCGTAGAAACCATGGATGTTCCCGACATTCGTTTGGATTTGTCGAGACCCTGAGCGCGAGCCTGAGCTTGAGCGTGAGCCAAGGCACGTTGCTGTTGCTCCTGGAGTGTGCCGGAAGGGGTGGGTGAAGGTGGGACTAATTTAGCCATGGAAGTGCTGTGCGACGACTTTTGATCGGAACTCTGTAGCCCGGTGTTGATCCTCGCGGCATTGCCATCGCCGACCAATCGTGGAGGCGGAACAGGGCCATCCAAATCCGATCCGGCAGGTAAATCAATAGAGGCAGCCGATAGCTGCTCTGACGGCGCGTGGTGGTCCCCGAACGGATCACTGCGAGGGGAGAGTTCATGTTCTTCGTCAGCTTCACTAACAATGTCCGCGGGTCCAAATGACGTCGCAGCAAGAGGCGAGCGAATGGAAGGACGAGATGCGACGGAAGGGGGCTTCAAACTATCCGAGGAAAGATGTGAAGTCGGAGTCACGGTGCCTGACGTTTGAATGACCTCTGCTCTGACTTTGCCAACAACCTGCCGGACGGCACCCTGAGTGTGCGTAACAATCATGGGAGCTTCATTTAAGAAGTCGCTAGAGTAACTAGCGTTCGAGCCGCATGAAATCCTCGATAAACCTGAGCGCTGAGAGTGAGCGTAGTGTGGAGAGGGTTCGCGCAAGCTTTCGACTGAGCGAGGGGCGTCTAATACGAGGTCGGTAGGACGATCCGGGCGTGCTGGAGAATTGGGTGGGAACGAGGTGGATCCTGAGTGTGGAGACGACGGGTGAACCGAGCCAGGAGATACGAGAGCAATTGGGATCACGTTGGTACCATTTGTGGTTGTCGAAGTTGTCTGGATGGACTGTCCATCATCAAACGGATTGCTTGTGGATGGCCTACCAGAGGCATGACGGGCGGATGGGGCAAGAGAACTTTGAGACCGAGGATCGAGGTCGATGACACTATCTCCCGAGGGGTACACTCGGACGTTACTCGTCGGCGTCGTCGGCGACGGTTGGGGTTTTTCTATTTTTTCTATGGGATCTGGACGGTTAAGGACCGCTTCAGCTGGAGCAGGGACGTCGTCTGGTTTGGTTTCGATAGTTGCATCGCGTGACTGACGTGCACGTTGGCGACGACGATACAAGAAGAAGACGGTCAAGGCGCCTATTAGGACGAGCAGAACTGCGGCTATTGCGCCGCCAAGGGCACCGGAGCTGATACCCCCATTGCCACTGCTACCGTTGTTGGAGGTAATTTGCTGACAGGTGAACGTTGAACAAGCGGTACACGACCTGAAGGGATGGTTAGGCCTGAAAGACGGGTAAATCGATATTACAAACTGGCTGATTTGGATGCAGCTCTGGTCAGCAGAACAGTTGCAGACGGGCGGCGTCGCTGGGCAGGTGACGCACTCCCTTGGTGACAGATCCAAGCGCATGGGAAGCAATGAAAGAAACAAAATGAGTGTGGGCTTTCAAAAGGGGAATGGATAACGATGTGGTCAAGGCTCAAGTTGTGGTCGCTAACAAGCGGCGATGGCGGCGACGAAGAAGAAGAGCGTTGCAAGGTCGCTATGCTAAGTAAATCAGATTTCCCACAGTTGGACAGCTGGGCAGAACAGAAACGCCTCGTTAAATTTTGCCGGGCCGTGAGAGCACCAGGGTATTTTTATCGTTCGCCGAGTCCCCAAGGTACACATACTCGCGTAGAGAATACGCGAGTCTGAGAGACTCACTGGCATCTACTACCCGATCAGACGACATTGCTTGATCTTCGTAGGTGAACGTGAGTCTGAGGCCCTCCACATCCGCTCGAATCTAGATCGTGCGACCTCAATTGTTGTACCCCGTTTGATGTATATTCAGCTTCCTCCCCTGAGTTTCACCTTCCCCCTGAGTAGTTACCGTATAAAGACCCACCCTACATACAAATAGAGTCAGTCAGCGTCACTGCATCCCATCGAGCTCGAACGAGGCACACTGGTGACTATCGTGTGAACGCCCCAGTACCAGAGACAGTTTCACGAAAGTCCGCAGATATGTCTAACGCCACGATCAACTACGCGATCGCAGTACATGGCTTGTCATACTATCATGGGGCAAATGCCATGCCTTCTCTTTCCAATATTTCCCTCCAACTTCCACCGGGGTCCAGAACAATCATAGTCGGCGCAAATGGAGGTATGTGCTTCTTCGCACTTTTTCCGCCAGTCCGTAATCATTAACGGGCTCGCATCTCCACAGCGGGAAAGTCCACCTTGCTGCAAATCCTTGCAGGGAAACGTCTCGTCAAAGATGCAGATATCCGCATCAAGGATAGAGACGTATTTCGGGATTCACCCCCTGGTGTCGCTTTCCTCGGCACAGAATGGTCGGTTGCTTCTCATCTTGCCGCATGCTGACCTCTACACCGTTTGATTTGTCAGGGCGATGAATCCTGTGGTTCGGGGCGATATCGTAGTATCCGCCTTCTTAGATTCTGTCGGAGGCTATAGACACAAGGAACGCAGGAACAAACTGCTTGATATCCTGGATATAGACCTAGACTGGCATATGCATGCAATATCGGACGGAGAACGGCGACGTGTCCAGCTTTGCATGGGACTCATGGCCCCTTGGAATGTTCTATTATTGGACGAGGTCAGCTCATTTCCGCTCGGGTTGAATGTCCAGAGCTCCTCACTCCACGTCATCACCAGGTTACGGTTGATCTGGATGTCTTGGTTCGCTCCGAGCTGTTGACATTCCTTCGTGATGATAGTATTACGCGCGGGGCGACCATCCTCTGTGCGTCTTCATTGTCCCTGTCGGATCACCGACTTACCCTCATAAAGACGCCACTCACATATACGATGGACTCGGCTCGTTTCCGACCCATGTCGCACATATGCGCCTTGGCTCCTTCTTGGCGGAACCTACTCCATGGCTATTTAATTCGTCTGAAACCAACAACAGCCTGACTCTGTATCACATTGCTATACAGTGGCTCAAGGAGGATCGTGACCATCGTCGTGAGCTTGAAAAACAGGGTTACAAGTCCCGAGGGGCCCGACGAGATGTCCGTGGTGATATTCTTATTGTCTTGTTGCATCCACTGACCAATGGTTTCAGGATGTTCCAACGGATTCGGAGACTTTTTACAAGAAGCGAGTATCCAGTACACTGCTGAGAAGCTTTTGATATTGATGTCTGTTTTCAGATATGACTACGCGAATTAGGTCGTCAGACTTTTCGCAGCTCTTGTCTGGTGTAAAGTTTGAAAGCATCTAGCATTCAATTGCTCGCTGCATTGCACCAACAACGGCTTCGCCGTGTATATACCATTTTATTCAACAAGTGTCAGCCGATCCCGTCCAACAATTCTTCGAGTGCTCTCCTTGTTGCTTGCCAGCCGAGACGTGGGATTACAGGAATTACACCCATTGTATTTGCATTCTCTCGACCCCCAGATTCGCATCCAGGTGCACCATTTCGATGGGGGCGGTGATCATGTGTCCTTCACTCCAAACCTTAATTCTAGTACATATTGACTCTTCGGCCGATTTTGCATTAGGATCATTCTCGAAATTGTCTCTTGCATCGTGCGTGACCGAAACGGTACACGCGCTCCGGCAGTTGTCGGACGTGATCTCTGCTTTCGCAACGAAATATCAAGGTATATGACTTTCCACCATCATGGGATATTTATAAAGTTCATACTGGGAGGCATAGCCGTACTGCGGACTCAGACTTCCGGGGATTCACCGGCTCAGAAACACTGGAACGTTCCTGCAGGTGTTAACTATCATTGCAAATTACAACGAACGTTCGTGGACATGGTTGAACGTTGAGATATCATCCTGGGGTCCGAATATTTTAGTCAGAAAAAGCTTCCTTGTCATCGTCCCAACCAAATATCTCTGGAAAGATTCCGAGCTGACGGAGCATGGTTCCCAAAGTGTTGCAACGGGCGTCCTCGTCCTCGTCAGGAACCAGTCGTTCCGCCCCACAAGGAGTCACGAATGGATCGAGGTCACGAGATTCTTCACCTGTGTCTTCGGGTTTGTTGTCCCAACCCCAAGGCATGTTCCCATTGCTAGTGCTCTCCCAGCCGTATGACCTGCGGATGGATGTCGCTTTTCCTCCAAAATCACCAGCGTCCTTAGTGGCGTCCCAGACGTCATAGGCAACTTCTCTGCCTGCTTCTATCCATTTTCCTGCAAGCCTGGTAAGAACCTCTTCCTCTTTGTCCTCCTTGACTTTAACAGCACGCTTAAGCAGCTGTACCTTCCGCTCGAGTCCTTGGAGTACTGGCGTGAGGCGTATAGTGCGCGAGTCCGCTGGAAAATCCCTATTGATGAGCGGCGACTTGAATTGGGTAACGGATCTCGATGTGTTCGAAGCCTTGTGCTGTAAAGGGAAGACATGCGTGGTAGATCCCTTTATGTCGATCTTATTGCGGCTCCTTTCGGGCGTAGCGCTGATGATCGGTTCAGCCTCCTTGTTGTTCGTGGTCTGGTCTAGTCCATCCGTGACGACGGGAAGCTTCGATGGTGGACGAAACGGAGCGGCTAATTTTTTAAATTGGCGGTTCTGAGAAGCTAAAGTTGCGCGCTTCGGGGTAGGAGGCGGATAAATGCCAGAGTTCGGTTTCTGTATAATCATGGAATACTCGGGTCTCCGCAAGGAAAACAATACTTACTTGACGTTTTATTGGCTGTGCTCCATACGATTCATCAAGCTGGACGCAGAACATCAGTAGATAATGGGTGACAAATTCTCACTTGACCGCACGTCATTCTGGTGGCCAATCCGCTTTCTGGAAGACCCGAAATCACCGGAAATACTCGAGGTAGGATCCATCTGCAAATTATCGGTCTCTGGAGATGTTGCGACGTCAGTAATGTCGTCGCCATGGAGGCTATTGGATTCTAAACAAGATTCATCCTGAACAACCGATGTCACATGGTCGCCGTGGGGACGGTCTGGAGAACTTGCACAACCTTCAAATTCAACAGCTAGCACCTGCGGGATGTGTACAGTTCAGCAACAAGTGCACCTACGAGATGATTACTCAGACCATTTTTGAAGCTTCAACACCACTAGCTGAGGACTGAGATGATGCAAAGGGTGAGGACGAGAACAGCTGCGGAGGACTGGAGCTCGGAGGTAGGGAAGAGGGTAAGTCCTCGCAGGAATAATCGCAGTCCTCTCGAGTTTCCTCTTCGTCTGTCAGACGGGCGAGACCGGCACGATGTACATGATCCAGTTCTGCATGTAGCATCTGAATGCAGTTTAAGCGGTCGACTGATTCAGCTTCTCCTTCTTCAAGTGGGGTTGCCGAGACTGTCCTTGCACGCAATAGCGGTGGCTCCTGAGGATAAACAACTATATGAGCCTCCAAGTCATTGATGCTTGTCAATGAAGTGGGTCCGCATGCGGGAACGACTGCACACTCTGAAGGAGACTACGCGAGGGATAAGTACTCAAAGGACGTGGATTTCAAACATTTGCCTTACAACTTCTTTGGAAATAGCAAGGATGTCCGGATCAGAATTACTCTGAGGGTGTGTGCAGCTGCGATCGTGATCTATCCTGTTACTTGCCGTCTGGATATCTGAGAGCTCCTGATCGGACTGCATATATGCGTGTAAGAAATGAAGATAATCGGTGAGTGGATCCCTGAGAACGTGATTGTACCTTGAATGAATGGATTGGACTCCGCGCCCCGTGGGCTTCGATGTCACTACCGTCCGTTACAAGACTCGAATCTGCCTAGATATATGCACATTAGGACTCGGGCCAAAAACCACTCTCGAAGGTTAGACATGACTCACATTAGAAGAGGTTAAATTGAGATTATCTGGAACCGAATCCTCATTCAGCGTAGCGTTACCAGGCTCATGTTCGTGATCCACGGTAAGATTCTCGGCCAATGAGTTTTGGCCGGCATCGCCTCGTGTCAAATGAATATCAGCATGGGTATCCATGGTGCGAAAGAGCTCTGGGACTGATGTTGCCCCTAGATGAACGTCGGGGTATTGATCAAGTGAACAACGTCGACCATCGGAAGACTTGAAGGAGGCTGAGTCACGTGGCCGGAAATAAGGTGCAACTTGAATAAAGCTTGTTCGTTGGTGAAACGTTATTGGATCTCCCTATGGTACCACGAACCAGTGCTCAACTCAAGCCAGCCTGGTCGTGGAACATTAGCTACGCGATTTGGCACCTTCAGTTCGCACTACGTTAGCGCATTGTTGTCGATGTCCAAGATATGCGTTCGGTTTCGCGCAGCCTGAAACCGTGAAGCCGAACCCAGAGAAACAGTGCCGCCCATGGTTCAATACCAACGACCACGTCTCAGATTTGAACCGAGATATAATTCATGAGGAGCCACACATCACAATGCGCGGCAGAGATCGCATCAGTCTTCATGCCTCAGAGATAAGGATAAACAGGGAGAATATTATTCAGCAAGCACGTCATTTGTGGACAGTACGGACTCGAGGGTCTCCTTTTTCGTTCCGCTTGCGAAGCTTCTCCTGCCGTTTGCTCAGCGTGCTTTTTTCACCAGTAGATGCTTCCGGGTTATTATCTGATGACCGGCCAATCATGGGACCGATGAAGTTGCTCCAGAGTTTGAATAACGCGTATGACGGGATCTAGAGCAGCATCAGCCTTATCCCCGGCAAAAACGAGAGTAGGGCATACTATCAGGTAAAGGTACCAAAACCATTCACCGAACGCACCGCTTCCGATCTGACACGCCCCTATATACACGAGTGAGGCAGAATAGTCATGGGTGTATCCTGAACGCACAAGTGACATATAAAATGTCAAAGCACCATTCCGTAATGCCGGGTTGGTTGAGATCTTGGCCAGAGAAAATAATTGCTCCAGTTGTCGGGTCACGTCGCGATGTCCCAATGCTCTCCAAGTACCGGGACAAAAACAGTGCAGGTAGATAAGTCATGACATATATAGCAAGCGAACCCATTGAAGGGGGTACAGAACCCCGTCTGAACAACAGACGGAGCAAAATCGATAGGATGGTGGGGAAGAACATCCCAATACGAAGGTTTCTGATAGCTTGTTCATTTTGCCCAGCTGACAACAGTCAGCAATTAATTCCCTGTCGTGTTTAGCAGGAAACGATGGGCACCTATACGTTTTGCTGCACCTTGCGCCATCTGTTCGCGAAAAGTGACGGTCAGGAAACAGAACGTGCGGTCGGTACCGTGTGGTCAGTTGGTAACTATAAGTATAAAAGTTAAGTATGCCTCGCTGACGTAAATATAGCTAGTACCAGTTCAAGTGAACCGGTTGTCTACGTATAACCACGCCTTGCTATGGACAGGAGGCAAGAAAACGGGGCCGTCGTTGAATTGGCTCAGGGGACTCTGCAAGCCAATACGGAACACTTGAATGCTCTCAAAGAATACACACAGAAACTCGAAGCTAAACTGGAAGTATTCGACAAGCTACTCGTAAGTTGACTCGTCTTCTCTGAAGGTCATTTTTAGCGGAAGTAGATCCCAGGACACTGCCGATACCATTGACGAGTCCGACCTGGACGCGGGATGCTTCGTCACCGTACCTGGTTCCGTCAGAGCGACAGCACCGATTACAGCGAAAGAGCTACTGTCACCTGTATGTGAAGATCATTGGATTCCTTCTGTATAATTACCCTTCTTTCAGGAATCTCCATTTCGTGAAGATGCTCTCAAACGCAGCCGTTATCAGACCTTCAGTGAAGTACACCCAAGTATGTCTCAGTTTCGATTCATCGATGATATCCAACGTACCTTTCAGTGAAGCCCAAGGAATTGGAAGCACTCGCGGAGGCTGTACAAGCCGAGAATCATCGCAACCATGCGTTGGATATTCAAAAGAGGTGTGCCCGATATCACAGAGTTTGCTCATCGCTCATCTTTGCGATGGCAGAGGTTTCCCAGCGTTCCCGGACATCGATGTGCAAACGTCCCCTGTCCCCGGGCTGAATGCCGAAGGTATTGACTGGGATCGGATTGCCGAAAAAGTAACATTCACACTTCACCTCACTGTGGACCACTCAATGTTCATAGGTATCAACTATCACTATGACCACACGCACAGCAAGAGAATGCGAGATACGATGGCTCGGAGAACGACATCCTGATTTCAACCGCGAACCATGGGGCCAAGAAGAAGTGCTGAAAGTCAAGTCCCTTGCCACTGAGTTCACAGATAGTCGGCCAGATTGGGTGGTCATAGCTAAGAGGCTAGGGGTAAGGCCCATCATCTCGAGAGCTTTCAGAAATATAACGGATCGGTTTAGACGAGACGAACGCCGCTAGATTGCATGCGGTATGCGACATCATGGAAGTCACACCAGTGGACAACAGAAGCTGATGAGCGTCTTCTCAAAGCTATACGTATGTATGGGCATGAAAACTGGTATCTTGGTTCGTTTACGTCGTTCCTTTTCAATATTTTGTTGAAAGCGGTTGATTACAGTTGCAAGCTATGTTTCGGAAGACGCGACTCCTTCACAGTGCAGTCATAGGTTCCAAAGGACTCTAGATGAGTCAATCAAACGCTCGGCATGGTCCCCAGAAGAAGATGCCCGTCTCTCCGCCGCCGTCGCCGCCTATGGTTCATCGTGGGTGGATGTTGCTGCTAGTGTACCCGGTCGACTCAACGATCAATGCCGAGAACGCTGGACCGAACAACTAAATCCAAGCATCAATAGAGGTCAATGGTCGGGAGAGGAAGACAGAATTTTGCTCGATTATGTACGTGAACACCAGAGCGTTTCTTGGAAGAAGATTTCTGAACATCTCCGAAATGGGAGGACGGAAATGATGGTAGAGTAACATCTCTTTCACTATGTTGTGGATGTCAAAACATTACTTTCCTAGTGTCGTAACCGGTATACGGTTCTGCAGAGGAGTGCGAACACTGCCCCGACGATCCCCGTGGTCAATTCTGAGACCCAAGTTGACCCAGTTGGCCAAGGAGCCATGTCATCCAATCTTGTATCAGCGGGCTCAAGTACCCTTTGCTTTAAATCCTCTTTCATCAGTCCAGATCCCTGTCCAACGGCACCGGTTCCTGCTCACGCAGAATATCGCCACCCAAACGAATTCATTTTCCTTGAGCCGGTGGTAAGCTCCAATCCCGAGTTACATAAACATCACAGGCCACACTCGTCGCAACGTATCACGAGATTCAAAACGACGACGACAGGTAACATTCCACACTCGACCATCACGACTATGCCACCGTCGAAGAAGAGAAAAACGCAGTCACGTATTGCAAGATCTAACAAGTCCTCGATGGAGGCTCAGCAAGAGTCCACAAGCCGACTCGGAAATTTGCACCCGGAGTGACATGTGCCCTGAATGTTGGACGTCCACTCTGTAACACACTTCCAAATTCATTCGAGTACAGAAGGCTGGCACTTTGGCTGGACATCGAGGGAACAATAACCACGGCAGTTCAGCAAGATGGAGAACAGACGTAGAGAGCAATGATATACATACAGCTTGGAAATGGTGACGGTGGCAAAGATTACTGTTGCATTACCTTCCACCGTTTCCGCGGGTACATTGACGCTTCGCAATTGACTATATGTCCAAGTAGTTCACCATCCTCTTGCCCTAAGTTGTCCTCTGTAGCCGTCAACAAGTTTTTTAGAGATTCCTGGACCAGTGCCGCTGTCTTCAGTTTGCGTTCAAGGGATGGAAGCGCTGCCTTCTTTGGTGGCGATGCCTGAAGGAATTTTTAGCCAAGAGTGGGAAATGAGGGTCTAACTTTATAACGTACTGGTGTCTTCAAGTACGTATGTTTTGGTGGGAGAGGTGGGAAGTGGGATGGGAGGGAACGTAAGGTGGTTGGTATCACCGGTGGTGTGCTCTCGTCATCGGAGGGAAGTAACTCTGGTGAGTCCTCGCGCGACGAAGGAAATTCCAACGACGACTCCGCCGATATGCCTGGAAACATGCTTAATACATAATAATCTCAATATAGCCAATACTGACCAGCTGATTGAGAAGCGAGGGCGATGTTATGCAGGTCCTTGCTTTTTAACCCCCTGTCCTTGCATGCCAGGAGTACGTCCGTCGCTATAGGCACCGCTCTGTTGGCCAGATTTGCATACTCGTGGGCTTGTTCATACAGCGTTTGAACGACTGGCAACACAAGACGGCGCATTCGGGGCGGGACAAAGATGACTCGAAACGGGAAACGTACATGCAACCACCTCCAGCTCCAATCTCTGAAGCGCTTGAGGCTCGATGGACTCAAACTCTCCTATCTTCAACTGCGACACGATCAATTTCCGAACTTCCCTGGATGCGATTTGCGGCGATATCGTGGGTATATCTGGTGCGGTGGGTGGACCGGGGGATGGACTGGGGGCCTTGGCTGGCTGGAGGGTATAGAGTGGATAGCCAGGTGGCGGCTGTGGAAAGTGGGCTGTAAAGTGTGGAAGTGCAGCTGCGGGTACCATTGGCTGACCCGGAGGAATTGGATAGGCTGGGTAGGGTGCCTGGTAAGTTCCGTATGGTGGGTAGCCTGTGAACATGGTCCCCATGATGGGCAGTGTCGGCCAAGTCAGCGATGGGATGATGAGCAAGCGCGTGCGACAAGTTCAGGTTCAACCTTTTCCTCCTTTTTCTTCCTTCTCCTCCTCGTTGCTTTAGAGATATTAGACGAAGTTAGACGCCATGGGGCAAGTCTTGTTTGCACCAGCATCTAGGTTATTACCCAAACTCGCAGCGCTCCCGCAACCTCCCCTGGTTCAGACCGACTCGTTTCGCATTAACAGACCAAACATCGTGGGGCCTGATACACCACGGGATCCATACCCAATCCGACTGGAGGGAACCGTACAACATGGCTTTGGAAGAGGGAGCAAGGACCTCGGGTGTCCGACCGGTACGTGTCCCTGTTCTCCTCTGTAATTTCATTCCTTACAGCCACGTTTCCTAGCTAACCTTCCCGACGAGTCCATCACTCACATGGCTCGCATCGCCAAGCCAGGGGTATACTATGGATATGCCCGTGTGTACCCCATAAACGATCAACCGTCAGAGTCACCAACCGAAGACTTTGTCGTGTTACCGATGGTAATGAGTTTGGGGTGGAACCCATTTTACAAGAACCAACGGATGACGGCAGTATGCTTCGCGCGTTTTCGCATAGTCCACTACTCAGATACTTGCATCCAGGAAATCCATATCATGCACAGGTTCGATTCCGACTTTTACGGGTGCCAGTTAAAGGCACTTGTACTAGGATACATCCGTCCCGAGCTTGACTACATCTCCCGAGGCAAGTCCTAACACCCCCATAGCACGATGTCCAAATATTAATTCAAAGGGAATAGAGGCGCTCATAGACGACATAGAAACAGACAAGAGAGTATCCCTTAATTCGTTAGCAAGGCCAAGCTATGAAAAATACGCGTTCGATCCATTTTTCAGGGCCTGAGGCATCGAGGAGATGATGATATTACCACAGTTGTATACCATCCATGAGACACCCACGAAGTTGGTGCTAATATTGTACCAACAAGGTGTTCTACGCAAATATAGAGTGCACCTCGCACGGATTCAATCTATTATAAGGCTAGCGACGGAAAGACGAGACTGTCAACGATGCAGAATGAACAAGAAATAGCCGTGCCCGTACCTCTCTATACTCGTCTCTTCTTCTTCGACCTTGTCCCACCTATCTTTATCCTCGTTCTGTCCTCAACGTCGACAACCAGCGGTCGTATCCTGTCCCCCTCACTCGTCAAGAACACGCCTTCAACAGCATACCTGCCCCTTCCAAATCCTGCAAAGTGCAATACAAGCGATATGCGACCCTTGTCTTTGATGACTTCCTCCAACCGCCGGAAGGCATGCACCGCACACTGGTACCCTGCCTCGTGCGACTTGCGGTTCGCACCCTTGAACCCACAACTACCACCACTCCACCATCCTTGCGGTAAGAGTTTTCCATCGGGTCCACAGAGGTAAACTTTAGTGTTGTTCCTCGAAAAGATCCCATGGAAGTGGTATTTTGGGAAGGGCGTGATGGTTTTTGACACTTGAGCAAATAGTTTGGATTGAGTCAGGGGATTTGGAACGGAGTCATAAGGAATGGGTCCTGTTGGAGGGAATTCCAAGTGTGGTGGGGATGGGCGAGCGGGGGTGATGTCCGGAAACAGAGAAAAGGCTCTGAAGAGAGTCGCGTTTGGACGCGGTGAGCTATGCAGAGCCAGTCGAGCGGTCTGCAGTGGAGAGTTCCATCGTAAGACCATTCTGTAGGAAAGACTTGCCGTGGGAATGTAAACTTGAACGCTTCAGTTCGGACATCACCGGGAAACCGACTCTACCACATCCCTCAGCATCCCACCGAGAACAAATGGCAGTATGTAGTTGCCCCTGCGTGCTAAAAACTTGACTGAAATCTATCCTCTTAGTTATCCAGTGCATTCTACAATACGTTTGCGAAACGCAACAGTATGTAGTTCGACTGCTCTTGCAACACTGAAAATCTCAGTTCAGATTTCGCGCAGGTATCTTCGTCACCAGCATCTTTACTGGCGCGTTCGCATTTGGCGTCGGTTTCGATATCGCCGTTCAGTCATTTTGGGACACTTGGAACAAGGGCGTGAGTTGCAGCAGTGCTACTTGTCGCACGCACTGACAAGGTTCCTGCCAGCGGCAATGGAAGGACATCCGTGCCAACTATATCCAAAGCGACGACTCGTAACGGGTCTCCGTTGTTGCAAGTGTACAGTTGCGCATGTGTGATGTTCCGTCAATAGAATCATCGATTTAGATCCTCCTGATGCTCCCGTACACTTCTTCTCGACTAGCCATGGCCTCTGCGTGGCTGCGGCCAACCAACTCGGCTTTAATACGACCTGATAGATCATACGATTTAATTCGTGCAGAAAGCACAGTGATTGCATTAGACCACGAGTATTGTTCGTAACGATGCAAGGATGTGAGTCGGAATTAAAGGCATGTGTAAAGAATGAATGAAACGATTCACGAACATCTTTGGAGAAACAGAGAACACGATACAAAGTTAGACACGTGGGGTGAGTAGAAGAAGTCTAGACAAAATGCGGATAGGAGCGGTCATATATGAAGGGGAAAGGCTAATGAACACTGACAAGTGACACTATTGGGGCAGTATGTAGTATGGTAGCCAAACTCATGTGGATAGCATTCCTGGGTCCTCACCAGGTTCTAGTGGGCTGAAAATTTCGTCAAAAATTTCCTTACCATCCGTAAATAACGGAGGGAGTTGTGGAGTATCGGCCAAGGGGTCGTCCCGAGAAGCTTTGATCCGTCGCATTCGCTCGTCATTCCAAATTATCTCCAAAGTCTCCGTCAAACTCTTCAAGCCGAACAAGAACCCGCGGTCAGGTTCTTTAGGGTAGTGTGGTGGAAAGCGAGCATAGATGGTACCACTATCTGCGTCAACCTCGGCTTGATACCCTTTGGAACTTGACACCTGTTCGACTACCGCCCGGTCCGGAGGAGGTGGATATGGAGCCCAGTCCCGTCCAGTGGTGGTGTGCGCAAAGTCAACAATACGAACGTTGACCTCTCCACGTTTCCGCTTTCCTCCGGACCGTTTACATACAGGTCCAAAGAGCAGATCTTCACTGTGTGTCCGTCGCAGGGATGAGCGGGCTGCGACCTGGCTCCTAGATCGCGTTTGGGACCGCTCCAACGATTCCCCACGCTTACTCCGCGACGACGGGTGTTCCAGAGCCGACACTCGAAAAGCCTCCTGGGCATCGCGATCTCCGTCGTATATTAGGAGGAGACTGCAGCCATAAAATCTGAAGCCTTTCAGCCGACTGATGATGCGTGCGAGTGCGTACAGCTTTTGAAGTAAAATTGGAATATGCCAAACGAGGAGACGCTCCCCATCGTATAGGAAAGACGCAAGCAATGATGGAAATTCTTCCGCACGAACGTCACGGCCCATATATTTGTCTTGCGTAACGTAAGATTGTGTGGCGTGGTTCCATACCTGTGAACGAGTAGTCAGCACTTGGCGACATCCGTAGCGATGAAAAGGCACCTGCATGCCGCAGACACGGACACCAAGCGGGCGGCTCGTCGTTCGATCACATTTCTTGCGCTGACTTTTCTTCTTTGATGGGATAGCATCCATGCCATACTGCCTAGTTCCCATTTTTAAGTCCAACACACAGGAGCGCTTCAGACGGCCTGTTAGATCCTCCATGAGAATAAAGTGATGTTGGCGTGGTACGGAATTAGAACTTCTGCTTGACGAAATTGGCTGATTCGGGGGTGATGCAGGAGACAGATAGACAGGGGGTGAGTCTACAGATTGTGAGCGGGATCTTCGCCGAGTAAACAAAGGTCGGATCCCATCCTCGCTGTCAAATGCCAAGTTTGACCGTTCTCGGTTCACAATGTCGTCCAGCTTATCATAGTCTATGTCAAGAGAGCTGTTCCGTCCATCGTGTCCCCTCTCGCCGTCGCTTCGCACTCTTCGGAGAGCCGGGGTGCAGTCATTATTTCCCTGTTCTTTGAGCCGTTCAACTGGGCATACATACTGGTTGCGGTCCGTCGAGCGCGGTCGCGGAGATGCCAATAGCGTGTGTCCTTGTGGAGTGGACGCCACCCTTTCATCCTCTGTGTGCGAGCCATCCAACCACCGAGGTTTGCAACGACGATGAAAACGACGCAAGATAGTGCTGAAGATATGATCCTTTAGCTTGGTGTTCACGGTCGTAGAACCGGTGCCTCCAAACCAGCTAGGTGGAGACTGTTGCGAGCCGATGGCTAATTCCAAGTGGAACGGGCGGAGGTCGGGCCGGCTAGCTTGAGGGTCCTCCGATGTGATTATCCCCCACGCAGCCCCGGGATCCACAAAAGTAGCTCGTGGCGTAGTTCCGGTGCAGTACGGATCACCACCATCAAGTGGAATCGTAGGTTGCCGGGCGAGATGGAGTCGCTTCAAGCTCGACTGATTTAACTTCACAGTGTCCTGATTCTGTATCAAAGCTGGACTTGATGCCGTTGCACCAGAAAGCTGCGTCGAGTGCAAACATTGGCGGGGACGCAAGCCGGATCTTAGCGATCCAGTGTGAGAGCATGTACGATCATGAAGGTAGCCTCTGTGTAGCAACCACTTCGGGATGATGTGCCGGTTACGATCCAGCGCGACCTCGGGCAACTCTGTTTCTTCGATTGTCGTCTCTGATCCAACATCCTCCGGCGGCAAGCCACTAAGGCTGGCATGCTCTAAAGGTGCGCTGCTGAAGGAGCAATCAGGTTCGCTGATAGCCCTCTGCACCACAGAACCAGAAAGGTGTGATACGGAGAGAGGGAATGAGGCCGATGGTTCTACACTAGGAGGTGTCGGAGAGCCCTTGAGGACGCGTCGGTACGTCACCAACATGACTCCCAGATATCGCGGGATGAAACCGAGGAGCGGTGGGGTTTCTCGTTCAACCGCCTCATAGAATTGATTCTCCCGCGAAAGGAGAGGCTGGAATGGTTGATGTTAGCTAAGCGTCATTGCACGTGCAATATACTGACCTTGCATACAGCTCTTTTGGTAAATTTATAGATAGCGCTGTGACCCCCAACCTGGTTGCGGAAAGGGCGCAAGGGAATGTGTGGAAGACTTTCCTCCGAACCTCCATATACCATATTCAAGGAGTCGGCGTTCCAGAGGCTGGAACCATGGGGACCGGTGTCATCCTCCGACCTGGAGGCGAGCAATGCTCGGATCTTCTCTCCTTCATCAAGCGGACCAATTGATGCGTCTTCAACCTGGGAAAGTGAAAGCGGGTGTTCCGAAGTTCCAGATGTGGTAGAGATATCGGAGGTCATTGATGACGTTTCCCAAGCAGACTCGTCGTCAGTAGACCAAGGCGAAAGTGAGCGAGTGGG
>JBBPKW010000121.1:0-30837 GCA_038089475.1 Boletus aff. vermiculosoides | reverse complement strand
AGTTCTATGCAATATAGTGTATCTTCTGGTGTTTCCTCTATAAGTCTTTGTTCTACTTTTAAGTGAATGCTCAACCTCCTTAAGGAATCCACTTCCTTATAAGGAACCTCTTTCCACTATCTGACAATAGGTGGAATCTGTTATGACCTTCACAGGAGAACACCAGCGTAACAAAAGAACTAGCTTATCAAATATGCTCGTGTTACCAAACACCTGCCCAACATATCCGGATACAATCCCTCAGATGACCCTGACCTCTCCCCTGAGGACAGGGCATTCTATCGAGCCCAACAAGGGGCTAGTGACTTAAACTTCGCCAACTCCAGAGCCAAAGACAAAGCAAATGTACTAAGGTGGCAACAACAGCGACAAGAAAGACAACAGACCAGAGAAACCTCCTGGACCCCCACTCAAACCTCCCCGAGTTTCAACCCAACCCAAACCTCACGACATAACTCTCCCTCTGATCCGGACATCCATCTACCTGGACCCAAAGAAGAAGACTGGGACCCTGATTCTGATGAAGAAGACTCTGATGACGAAATGGGGAAAGAAAGTCTACCGAAAGACTTCACTGGGAAAGTGGAGGACACCAACTGGTGGCTAAAGGCCATGAAAGCATGGAGAAATGTAAAGAAAGCTAAACTCTCCGACGAAGAAATCATCACTACCACACTAAGCAGGATGAGCGAAGGGCAAGGAAAAACCTTCACTGAAGGATATTATGACATACTTGAATCTAATGCCGAATACAAAAAATGGGAAACGTTTGAAGAGAATTTCAAAAACACCTTCTTCTCTAAAGACAAGGCAGTGGATGCATGAAGAAGGATTAGGAACTTAAGGATGAAAGGAATCTCCGCCGAAGCTTTAAAGGATTACGCTACTCAATTCAACCTCTTACTGTCCCTCACCAAGATGACAGACGAAGCAATGATCTGTGACCTCTTCTGTGCTGGTCTCCCATTTAACCTAATCAGCGACATCTTTAGAGGAACTGAACCAACCACTCTGAAAGGATGGATGACTGCAGCCAGCACCCACATGCAAGCTTATGAAAGACTCAACGACTTCCAGTTGGGACGATTCCAATCCTTCTGCCCCAATGAAAGAAGAAGAGATCCAAACGCTATGGACGTTGACATCATCAGACTGTCCGAAGCAGAAAGAAACCAACACAACCAAGAGAACTGTTGTTACCAATGCCACAAGGTCAGTTGTCATACCAGGAACCATTACAACCAAAGAAGCAAACTCCCTACTTCCAGAAGAACTCCCAACCGACTGGCTACCCAAGAGAAGATCCGTGAAATAGATTCCCAGGCCGAAGAACTGGAGGGGTATGTAAAAAGCCTTGGGGAACAAAAGATTAACCGAGAAGAAGTCCTGCAAACCCTAAAGGAACACTTTACCAAAAGCAGTAAAGAAGAAAAGGAAACCCTTGATTACCTCAAAGAAGAGGATTTTTAAATAGGAGACTCAGGGCAACGACATGCTCTCCTACATTTCCAAATGTAACTATAAACTCAGATGAGAAATCTCTATTCATCCCCTTAGAATTCTCTACACTGGGAAGCTCAAAAGTTGCAAAAACGACTGCCTTAATTGATTGCGGAGCCACTGCTTGCTTTATCAACTACAGGTTCATAAAAAGAAACAGGGTCCCTCTCATACCCCTCAGTCACCCTTGAAATGCGTACAATGCTAATGGGACCACTAATAAAATGGGGCAAATAAAGTTCAAAGTATGCCTCTCCGTAACCATAGACCAAGACCAAGAAGAAAGGGAATTCCTAGTATTGGCCAGTGGAAAACAACAAAATATCATCCTCAAAATGACTTGGTTGGCTGAAAAGAATCCCGTTATAAACTGGACAACCAAGGAAGTCGTCCTGGAGCCTACCGCAGCACCAAGAAAGTGGAATGGGGCCGAAATCCTTGCTCAAAGATACCTCCTCTGTTTCCTTGGAACAGACAAGGACGCAAAACTACACAAACTCTACTGAAAGTGGTTTGAAGACCTCCCTGAAGAAATCCGAAAAGTTACCATTTCTACCACCATAGCACAAGAAACGGTGAAGACCAGACACCAAATTCCCCCCCAATACCAAAAATACAAGGATGTCTTCATTGAAGAAGAATTCACTGATCTCCATTCCAGTAGAACATATGACCACAGAATCGATCTTCTTCCTAGCTTCGTCCCAAAATGAGCAAAAAACTATTCCCTCAATCCCGAAGAAACTGAGGCATGTAAAATCTTCATCAAGGAAAACCTGGCTAGTGGGAAGATCCAACCATTGAACTCCCTCCAGGC
This sequence comes from Boletus aff. vermiculosoides, assembly GCA_038089475.1. Taxonomy (NCBI): domain Eukaryota; kingdom Fungi; phylum Basidiomycota; class Agaricomycetes; order Boletales; family Boletaceae; genus Boletus; species Boletus aff. vermiculosoides. The sequence continues at coordinate 28,520 of JBBPKW010000121.1, read as the reverse complement.
CTCCCCTTTTTTCTTCATACAAAAGAAAGATGGAAAGCTTCACCCCTGTCAAGACAACCGCTACCTTAACCAACACACCGTTAAAAATGCCTACCCTCTCCCTAGAATCCCCGACCTCATTGACCAACTGAAGGGGTCGTCCATCTTTACCAAGCTTGACGTCCAATGGGGATACAACAACATACTTATAAAACCGAAAGATCGGTGGAAGGCAGCATTCTCCACCCCTTTGGGCCTTTTTAAACCCACCATTATGTTCTTCAGGATGAGTAACTCCCCAGCCACTTTCCAAGCCTATATGGATGACACCTTCAAAGATTTCATCACCGAAGGGTGGCTGATCATCTATATGGATGATGTCCTAATACACTCTGCTGATCCCCAGACTCATGAAACACACACCCACAAAGTCTTACAATGCTTCCAAGAACAACATCTCTATTTAAGGCCCGAGAAATGTTCCTTCGACCAAGAGGAAGTTGAGTATCTAGGACTACGAGTATCAAGGAATGCAGTCCACATGGACAATTCAAAACTCGCAGCCATTGAGAAATGGAACCCCCCTAAAGATATTACAGGAGTACACTCCTTCATCGGTTTCTGCAACTTCTACCAGAAGTTTATCCCCGCCTTTTCCAACATTGCCAACCTCTCCTTCTCCTCACTTGCAAGAATGCCCCCTGGCAGTGGGGGGACAATGAACAACGAGCTTTCCGCACTCTAAAAAATGCCTTCTTGAAACAACCTGTACTTCGTACTCCTGACACCACACACCCATTCTATGTCATGACCGACGCTTCCTTAACAGCTGCAGGAGGAGTGCTCATGCAGAAAGACCGAAACGGCGACCTCCACCCCTGCGCCTACTTCTCCAAAACCTTTGCTGCTCCCGAGCGAAACTATGACATCTACGACAGGAAACTACTTGTGGTCATCCTCTCCCTCCAGGAATGGTGACACTACCTCAGAGGAACCCCCCACCTCATCCACATCCTCACTGACCACAAAAACCTCACCTATTTCCGTGAGCCACAAAAGTTAACTCGCCAACACACATGTTGGCAGATATTCCTCCAGGATTACAACTTATCCTTCCACCATCCCCAGGGAACCAACATGGCCCCTGCTGACGCCTTATCCCGGAAGGACTGACCTGCCATTTGTGACGACAATCTTGCCCTTCAGCTCCTCCCCGACGATGTTTTTTCCTGCTCCCTGGATGTCGCTATTGCCTCCAAGATTACCACCTCCACCACCTCCGACCCTCTGGTTGCGGATGCGCTAACCGCCCTCCACCGAGGGTCCTCACTCCTTTCACGGATCCGCTCTACCAACTAGGCATATGATGGCTCCCACCTCACTTTCCAAGGATGCACCTACATTCCCAAAGACTGCTGGGAACCCCTCATCTCCTCCATACATAATTCACACCATGGAGGTCATGCTGGTGCCACCAGAATGCTCTCCCTCCTCTCTCACGACTACTGGTGGCCTGGGATGTCTACACTCGTACACCATTATGTCGCTGGATGTGCCACTTGCCAGCAGAACAAAGTCAACACCCACCCAACACGCCTCCCTCTCTCCCCCATTCTCCACACTACCACATGGCTGTTCCAGCACCTATCCATGAATCTCATCACCGGTCTCCCCCCTAGCAATTCTTTTGATTCCATCCTGGTCGTGGTCAACCATGGGCTAATGAAGGGGGTGATCTTCATCCCTTGTACCAAATCCATCTCCACCGAAGGAATAGCTAAACTATTTTTCACCCACATCTTTTCCTGCTTAGGCCTCCATGATAAGGTCATCTCTGATTGCGGCCCCCAGTTCAGCTCCACCTTCGCCCATGAACTAGCCTGCCTCCTTCAATATGACATAGCCCTATCCACCACCTACCACCCTCAAACCAATGGAGAAACCAAACGGGTAAACCAGGAACTGGAAACCTACCTTCGCCTATTTTGTCAAAGTAACCCTGCTGCCTGGACGGACACTCTTCCCCTTGCTGAATTTCACCACAACTCTATGGTCCACTCTGCCACCAACAATTCCCCCTTCCACCTCATGATGGGATACCACTCTCGTTCCTACCCAAAGGTCAGACCCTCTTCATCCAAGCTGTACAGGACCACCTCAACAACCTAGCCTTCCTCCGAGATGAAGCCTCTGCCTCTCTCGAAGAAGCCAGAAAACTTATGGCATGCCGATCAAAAGGGAGGTTTACACTGTTTAAACTAGGACAGCTTGTCTGGCTGGAAGCCACCAACCTCCCCCTTAACCTGAATAGGAAAATTGCCCCAAAAAGACACAGCCCCTTTGAAATAAAGAGAGTCATCTCTGATCTCGCATATGAATTGATCCTCCCCAAACAATGGAAGATCCACCCCATCTTCCACGCTTCCCTTCTATCCCCCTTTATTGAGACCGATGAACACGGACCTAATTTCCACCACCCCCCTCCTGATTTAGACCAAGGCAAAGAAGTGTTTGAAATCAACCACATCCTAAACCATAAGGGTCATCACTGATCAAGATGGTATCTCACAGCCTGGAAAGGCTATCCACTTTCTGAAGCAATATGGGAACCCAAGCGAAACTTCAAAAACACTCAAGAAAGTCTGAAAGAATATAAAAGAGCCCACCACCTCAAGTGAAGAGAACTTATGCCCACTTTCTACCAATATGAAATCCCCAAAGCACTCCCTTTCCAAGGAAAATCTAGACTTCCTTCGTCACAACTTCCTCAAAAATAGACCAATCACCCCTTTTCTCTTAAACAAAGCCATCCGTCACTGCTACCAACACTCTTGCTTCTGCAAGCTCAACTACTGCCCCTTGCACTACTCCTACTAGATGTCCCTCGAGATCCCTGTCCCCGACACTCCCCTGGTCCACATCCATCATCTCTCTCCATTTCTCCGAAAAGTCACCTTCACAGTCATCCTTCAAGCCGCCACCTTTGATAACTTCCTATGCACTCACTATGCAGTCAATGAATCCCAATTCCTTTTCGGCCTGGTCGGGATGTACCAATGAGTATATCTCCACTACCAATTCTTTCTCCAGAATGATTTCAGATATGGAACTGGTCCATTTGACTCTGCCCTCATCAAATCCCTCCTCGCTATATGAGGCCATGTCCTGGACCTTCTCTTTACAGCCGGGTTCAGCCGAGTGGTCAACGACATCCCTCCCGAACAGTTTGCATTCATTATCTGCCCCATGCTTACCGCCATCACTCCAGATGAGCACAGAGGCTACCTATCCGACTCCGTCGTTCTGCCAAACTCTCCCATTTACCCCAGCAACCTCTTCTCTGGCTCCCGAAGAGACCCATCCCCTAAACGCACGGGAGAACCTAGCTCTCCTCCTCCTACCCGAGTTCCTCCCCCTGGTCCTCCTCGACCCCCTATCCCATTCTCACCCGCTGACACTATGGGCCAAGAAGAACAGAATCCCCCTGAGAACCACTTCCCCACCCCTACCAACAGCCGTCAGATCCTCCATGACATCATCAACTCTGTTGCTCGCAGGCAGATCCAAACCCCCATTTGCAGGCCGGGGGAGTCCCTTGTCTCCCCTCGAATTTCCACTGGCACCAGTGTAGGAAGGGGAAAACGAGGCAGACGACCCGCATGTATTTGCTTCATCTGCGGAAGCTCTGACCACTTAAAGGGATTGCCCTCGCCACACTTCTGATTGGAGCCCGAGTTCCCCGTTTTCTGATATGGATCTCTGGGACTACGAAGTAAACGAAGGGGATCAATCTGGACCAGATTGTGAGTAGGTGGATGGGGATCATCCACCAAACACTGGAGGTAATGTTACAAACAAGTTCTGTCTTGGGCAAGTTCAGTACTTGCATCCAATATTGACTCCGTCAGTTTGCTTCTCTATTCATCTTACTTTCATCTCTATCGTCTTCCTTCCCCCTTTTCCCATTCTTGTTACCTCCTTGACTATCGGAACCTGGACCTGATTTCTATCTCCTCTCTGATTGGACCTCCTCTCCGATCAGATTGTAGTTCCTTTAATCCACCCCTTTTATCATTCCTTTGTTCTACCCTTTTGTCTGTACTCATTGTTCTCCATTCTAGTTGAGACCTGCTCTTGTCGTATAAAGTCTGGTACTTGTCGTAGAAATAGCTTAAGCTAGTTCTATGCAATATAGTGTATCTTCTGGTGTTTCCTCTATAAGTCTTTGTTCTACTTTTAAGTGAATGCTCAACCTCCTTAAGGAATCCACTTCCTTATAAGGAACCTCTTTCCACTATCTGACAACAGGCAGAATCTGTTATGACCTTCGTGGGAGAACGCCAGCATAACAAATTCCCTCCACCACACATCACTCCTTCCAACAAATCTCCATGGATCTCATCATCAGGCTTCCTCCTTCTGGCTCTTCCAACTTCATCCTGGTTGTGATCAACCATGGGCTAACAAAGGGGGTGCTATTCATCCCCTGCAACAAATTTATCTCTGCTGAAGGAGTCACCAAACTCTTCTTTCACCATGTCTTCCCCTATTTTGGACTCCATGATAAAGTCATCTCAGACTGAGGACCCCAATTCAGCTCCACCTTCACCCTAGAACTTGCCCACCTCCTCCACTATGACATAGCTCTCTCCACTGCCTACCATCCCCAAACTGATGGTGAAATGGAATGAGTAAACCAAGAATTGGAAACCTATCTATGATTATTCTGCCAGAACTCCCCCTCTACCTGGGTCAATGTGCTACCCCTCGCCAAATTCCAGCACAACTCCATGACTCACTTCGCCACCAATGACTCCCTGTTTCACCTCATGATGAGATACCACCCCTGATCCTACCCCAAAATCAGCCCCATCTTTGGTCCAGCAGTCCAAAACTGCCTAAAGAACCTCGCCTCCCTCTGAGATGAAGCTCAAGCATGCCTTGAACAAGCTAGGACCATTATGGTGAACCGATCAAAGGGGAAATTCACCCCCTTTCACCTCAGACAACTTGTCCAGCTAGAAGCCACCAACCTCCCCCTATACTTAAACAAGAAAATCACCCCTAAATGACACTGTCTCTTCAAAATCAAACAGGTCATTTCAAACATCACCTATGAACTAGCCCTTCTTACCCAATGGAGGATACACCCCATTTTCCATGCATCACTCCTAACCCCTTATGTCGAAACTGATGAATACAGACCCAACTTCCCCTGCCCACCCCTGAATCTTGCAAATGGAGAAGAGGAATATGAAATAGATCACATAGTCCGACATAAAGGTATGACCTGATCAAGATGGTACCTCACAGCCTGGAAAGGCTATCCACTCTCTGAAGCCACCTGGGAGACCAAATCCAACTTTGGACATGCACAGGAAATCCTCAAAGACTATAAAAAAGCCTACAGACTCTCTTGATGTCCCATGTCTCCAGATCCCTCTTACATCATTGAAATCCCAAATGCCCTTCACCTCTCCAAAGCCAACTTAGACTTCCTAAGGAGGAACTTCCTTCCCTTTGACCAACCCACTGCTCGCCAGCTAGACAAAGTGACCCATCATTGCTACCAACACTCCTGCTTCTGTAGACTCCCCTACTGTCCATTCCACCACTCCTACTAGATGTCTGAAAACTCCATTGTTCCCAAAATTCCCCCAGTCTGAGTCCACCACCTCTCCCCCTTTTTGCAAAAAGTTGGCTTTGCAATCATCCTCCAAGCAATCGTCTTCAATGACTTCCTATGAACTCATTACACCATAAATGGATTCCAACTCATCCTCTGTCTAGTTGGAGTGTATAGGTGAATATTCCTCCATTACCAATTCTTCCAACAGAATGACTCTTGATATGGAACAGGGCTTTATAACCCTGTCCTCATTGAATTCCTACTCACAATACAAGGTGATGTACTGGAACTCTTGTTTTGTGCTGGATTCTGCCAAGTGGTCAATGATATTCCTCCTCACAACTTCGCCTATATCATCAGACCCATTCTTGCCACCATTACCCCTGAAGAGCGAAGAATTTATCTCTCTGACACTGTTGTCCTCCCCAACCTGCCTATCCAACCCAACGACCTCTTCAATGGAACCTGTCTGGATCCATCCCCCATTCATATCAGAGAACCCTGCTTTTCTTCTCCACTTTGAGTTCCTCCCTCTGTTGAGCCTTGCCTTCATATCTCATACCCACCCCCTATACCAATGGATATGGAAAACGAAGACCCCCAAACAGACCACTTTCCAACTCCTACAAATGGTCAACAAATTCTATGAGACATCATCAATTCTGTCACTAGAATGCACATCCAAGGCCTGCTGCCTCCTCCAATTCAATTCGCTCCTGTTGCCAACCCCCTTCCCTCTTCCTCTTGACAAATTTTCACTGCTGTCAGCATTGCACAAGGAAGAAGGGGGCAATGACCTGCCTGAGTTTGCTTCATTTGTGGAAGCCCTGATCATGTATGCCAAGACTGCCCCTGCCATACTCCTGACAGGAGCTCTCCTCTTTCTTTCTTCAGCACTGACCCCTGGGACTATGAGGTGAATGAAGGGAATCAATCTGGGCTCAACTGAGGGTAGGTGTACAGAGGTCTGCCCACACTAGGAGAGGGGTAATGTTATGGCATTAACATTTCTGTGTCTATTCTTTTTTCCTTGTCAGTTCCCAACAAAACTGGTTCCACCAGATATATTCCCATAGAGAACCTAGTTACTGATTGTTCCAACTACTATGGATATGGACTATATTTCCACCCTCCTCTCTGATTGGACTTCTCCTGCCAATCAGATTATAGTTCCATTACCTTCTATTTTGTGCTATTTAGCTGTTCCAGAGTTTCCACTGATTCCCTATAAAATGCCTGACTTGTCATAGAAGTAGCCCAAGCTAGTTCTACACAACCTTGTGTATCTCCTGGTATTTCAATCTATAAGTCTTCATTCTACTTTGAGTGAATGCTAAGACTCATCAGCTAGAGAAGCACTTTCCTACTGAAGGTCTTCTCTTTCCCACAGCTATAAGAAGCATCATAACAGGTGTAAACAGAATGGGTTTGACCAGGTGGCTGGATACTAGGAAGGATACAGTCAGTGAAAATATCAAGAGGTTGAAAAAACATATATGAGATCACTAGGATAAAAGTACACAGTTTCTGTGTGTATATTGGGGTGTGGGGGTTTGCTATGATCACATTGGTGAGTAAATATTTTCAAAATCTCATTATGAGAGTTGATGGGATCATGGAGGAGATAAAAGGTCCACAACTTTATACCCAACATTCCTACCACATAAGTAACTTCACCATCTGCATTGTGATGAGAGAATGTCAAAATCCCAGCTTGGTGCACTAATGCCCATGAATGGACAGCAAGGTTGTCTGCTGAAATCTCATGTTTCTCAAATGGCAAATTGCATTGTGTTTGACTCCACCTGATAGTAAGGCCATCATCAATCATACTGTGAGTTGGTTGTACAGTGACTCAAAAAAGTGTCCCAATGTTGAGCCATTTTGACGAGATTGGAAGATTGTAGGAGAGCAAGAATAAATCAGGTAAGGTGCTTGCAGGATGGATGAAGGTAATTGCTCTTGGCATTCAGAAACCACTTTGGTCATGTGATTTGGTTGCCATGGGAGTGAGATACAAGCATTTCAAAATGGCATGTCATTGAAACATGTTACGATTATGGTGCCACCACCAGTCTTTTTCCTTCTCTTTGACCACTCAATTGCACCAACCTCCCATCCAAGCATATCCTAGCACTTGCTCATGACCACGACCTACCCCAACCTTACCTGGTCATTCCCCCATAATCCCTAACATAGCCTCTCTTGGCTATCCCTGTCATAGCCTCTCTTGGCTATCCCCATCATAGCCTCTCTTGGCTATTCCTGTCATAGCCTCTCTTGGCTATCCCCATCATAGCCTCTCTTGGCTATCCCTGTCATAGCCTCTCTTGGCTATCCCCATCATAGCCTCTCTTGGCTATCCCCATCATAGCCTCTCTTGGCTATCCTTGTCATAGCCTCTCTTGGCTATCCCCATCATAGCCTCTCTTGGCTATCCCCATCATAGCCTCTCTTGGCTATTCCTGTCATAGCCTCTCTTGGCTATCCCCATCATAGCCTCTCTTGGCTATTCCTGTCATAGCCTCTCTTGGCTATCCCCATCATAGCCTCTCTTGGCTATTCCTGTCATAGCCTCTCTTGGCTATTCCTGTCATAGCCTCTCTTGGCTATCCCCATTATAGCCTCTCTCAGCTATCCTCATCACAGCCTTTCCTGGCTATCCCCAGCATAGCCTCCTCTGGCTATTCCCGTAATAGCCTCCTCCAGCTATCTTAGCCTTGCTTGACTTCCTGGATCTTCCCTGGATCTTCCCTGGATCTTCCCTAGATCCTCCCAGGATTGTCCCTCAACAGCCTCCCTTGGCTGTTTCTACTGCCTCCCTCAGCTATTTCTGCTGCCTCCCTTGGCTGTTCCCACTGCCTTCTTTGGCTGTTTCCACTGCCTCCTTTGGCTGTTCCCACTGCCTTCTTTGGCTGTTCCCACTGCCTCCTTTGGCTGTTCCCACTGCCTCCCTTGGCTGTTCCTGCTGCCTCCCTTGGCTATTCTCCCACAGCCTCCCATGGCTGCACTTCCCCTTTGTCCTAACTCAGATAACACCCCTTTTGATACCCTTCCTCTTTCATTATATCTCCAAGTTTGGCCCTACCCTTACCATACTTAGCATTACTTAATCTGGTTACATAGCCTCAGAGCCAGGGTATATAAGTTAGAGCTCTTCCCTAACAGCTTTTCTTCTCTAATCTTGATCTGACACCTCATGTGTACTCCTTACCTGGTATACTGGTGTCTATAGATCTCTATTCCCTGCAATCTCCTCCTGCTTGCTCTCTCTTGCTGCCCTCCCATCTTTCCCTCTTCTCATTGAGAAGACTCCTGTTGATACCCATCAATGACACTACCTAGAAGGAGCAACCTTTTATTTGGCTCTGTCATCTCCTGCCGACACATTCTAGAGGAAGTCCCATTCCCTCCAGTTTATTGTTTAATAAATTATAACTAGGGAGACCAAGAATGATACTCAGGCACTCAATTTAATCAATTTAATCAATAATACTTCCCTTCATCCTCATACTATGAGAAATACTATGTAGAGAGCCCTATCAAGCACCATATTTAAGACAAAATAAGTCTCTATTATAGACATTAGGTTGACTTTTGCTTCTGTGTGCTGACATTGGCCTGTAGGTGGCTAGAGGTGAGCTATATAGTCAGATACATAAGACCAAAATCAATATAACTGGGTCATATAGGCAAGAATTAGTGTCTAAAACATAGGGAGAGGAGTTAATTACTAGAGAGGTCAGATATCTAGTCTAGTTTACAAGAGGTTCACTGATAGTATATGACTATATAGGATAGAATTCAATCTCATCTTTGAGTCAGGGGAAGGGCTGGATGAATACAGCACAATGTGTGGCAAATTTCACCCATTCTATACTAGTTTATTAAGCAATAACCTACTGCTACTATGGGCAAGTTTTGAATATCAGTGACTACAAAGCCGAGTCTTATGTGGTTGTATTTCCTGATGAACCTAACACACTATAGACCTCCCTAGACCAGTTTGAGGACAAATGTTCCTAGAGGAAAGCCCAAGAAAGAAGAGAAAAACAATATTATATCTTAGGAAGGTAAAAATGGATTTTGAGGTAATTAAGATTGGATAGTGGGGTTTCTATATGCTGTCTCATACTGAATTACATAAAGGTGACATAATATGACCCTTACCAAATGTATGTAATCATTCAATAGCATGCCAGGGTCTAATATATGTAATCAAAACTAATGGTCAAAAAAGTGTCCCAATGAGTCATCATTTTGAAATAACTGCCATTCTCTTGGGTCTGATCCAAATCCCTTGAGTTCTAAATCCTTAGAAAGCCAAGAGTACATCCTTCAATTCATACACTACCTATGTTAGGGTGAGGATTAGGGGTTATTGTGCTTTGGGTCATTTAGTGTAAAACATGCAAACATTGGGACACTTTTTTGAGCCACTGTATATCCTGTAGTTCACTTCAATTGACCTCACCACACCATGAAGTCCACTCCTACCTCTATTCGAGCCAATATCCTTGTTCTTTCTGAATCTGGTCTCTCTGCTAGGCAAATTGCATCCAAGACTGGTCTAGGGAAGTCTACTGTGGCCAGAGTCATCAGGAAGATCCTCCCAGAAAAGGAGAATGTCAAGTTAGGATGTCCTTCCAAGTTTTCTTCTCTTGACAAGAGAAAAATTGTCTCTAGTATTATCACTGGAAAGGCTGACAATACTGTTCAAGCCACCCATTTCCTCAACTCTGCTCTCTGCTCTTTTATTTCCACTCAAACTGTTTGCAATGTTCTCAAGGCTGCATCTCTAAAGGCTGTGGTCAAGAAGAAGAAGCCTCTTTTGTCTACCAAGCATAGAAAAAGAAGGCTGGACTTTGCTCTCAAGTACAAGAATTGGACTGTGGAGGACTGGACCAGAGTTATTTGGTCAGATAAGACAAAAATCAACAGGATTGGATCAGATGGAAGGATGTATGTGTGGAAAAAAGAAGGTGAGCCTTTACAAAATAAGGAGATTCAGGAAACAGTGAAGTTTGGAGGAGGTTCCTTGATGGTTTGGGGGTGCATGGGCTGGAATGGAGTGGGGATACTTGCAGAGGTGGAGGGGAGGATGGATGCTGAGCAGTATGTCTCCATTCTAGAGGACAATCTGCTTCCCAGCATGGAGAATTCTGAGATTCCTGAGAAAAGCACTATCTTTTAGCAGGATAATAACCCTAAACACACCTCCAAAAGGGCTCAAAAATGGTTCAAATCCCAAGGGATTAGGCTCCTGGACTGGCCAGCACAGTCACCAGACCTCAACCCCATTGAGCACCTTTGGCAACATCTCAAGAAAAGACTCAATAGCTATGAAAGACCAGCAAAAGGAGTTTGGGAGCTCTGGGAGAGAATTGAGGAAGAGTGGGGGAAGATAGAGGTTGAGGAGTGTCATAAACTCATTGAGAGTATGCCTAGAAGACTTGAGGCAGTGATACAAGCAAAGAGAGGGCATACAAAGTACTAAAATCCATAATGTAATTTGGGGTCAAATAAGTGTTCCAATGATATGCCATTTTGAAATGCTTGTATCTCACTCCCATGGCAACCAAATCACATGACCAAAGTGGTTTCTGAATGCCAAGAGCAATTACCTTCATCCATCCTGCAAGCACCTTACCTGATTTATTCTTGCTCTCCTAAAATCTTCCAATCTCTTCAAAATGGCTCAATATTGGGACACTTTTTTAAGCCACTATAAGTATCACAAAATGATAAAAGGGCATGTGGGGACCTGATGGATGGGGGTATGCCATAATGGATTAGCAGGATATCGAGAGTGAATTGGCATTGTATAGGGTCATTGATTCCACTGACAAGCTGAGACATCATTCCACAAACATGGAGATGCACAAAGTCAGTGATGCATATGCCCACATCTTAAAAAAACATTTAGGATAAACTGCACAGAAAAGATAAAAAAAACTGACCATGTATATCAAGCAACATGTTAGGAGACAATCCAAATGAGCATAAAAGACCATCTGCAGTAAACTCAAAAGAATCTGTATCCTTGAAATCACAAATGATGATAGGATGGCCAATGGAAAGAGCTTTCTGTATGTCAATAACAAGATCAAATGGATGTTTATATGAGGAGAAATCCAGGAACTTGATATATGAGCTTTCTGGAAGGGCTTGCAGGAATGAAGTGATGTGATGAACATATGCCTTATTGAATGTGAGGATATTTTTATTATCTTGTTCCAAAGTGGGGTTGATAGTTCTGAGACCACCAGGCCATTCTATAGTTGTGGCAGAATCAGGGACTTGAATTCCGCAGACACCAGAAACGAGATCAAGAGGCTGGATGAGACAAGAAGCAGATTGAAATACCCTGGAAGCAAGTTGGGTTTCAAGAGCAGGCTGAATGGGAATAGAAGGAGGAGCAATATCAAGAGCAGGGTTGATGGGAATAGAAGGGGATTCAATGCTGAGGGAGGTTGAACCCATCTTGTCATCATGGTTAGAGGTGGTTGATTGTGCCTTGAGGTGTTTATGATAGGCCTTTTGGGCATTATGTCTCTTCTCCTTGAACATGTCAAGGGTGGCAGGATCACTGGAGATAACATCAGTAAAATGCATACACACAATGCAACTGTTACACACACTTGAAGTCTTTCTTTCTTGTGATGATATGCTCTCTGATTAGCAGCTGACCAATCCTGATACTAACATAACACATTAGTTGAGTGGCATCAACCTGGATCAATGACTCACCTTGGGCATTGTATGCATTGGTTTACAACAAACCAGTGGATTGATCAAATTTGAAAGTCCAACAAACAGTTACATGGTAAAGACAGGAAATGAAAAATGCACTCCTCAAGAATGAGATGGGTATTGAGTGAGGAGGCACTACAATAGTGGTGCCATTAGATACACATAAAATGACAACAAGAGTGGCTTATACCCTGGGTGAACAAAGGGTTATATGTAGATAAGCATTGTAAGGATGTAGGGAGTTTGGTGCTAAACATTTGAATAGTGTGATGATATTGCCCAGAATTTTCAATCAGCATATGAGTACAATAATAATGATAGCTCAGGAAGGGCAACTGAATGGTGTGCATGCCATTCAAACAGCACTTAAAACTCACCATAAGATAGAAAGAAAGTTTGCATTGCTCTAGAAGACCAAGGGGGGAATTGGACACTGGATGAGCAACAATGGGACAGGCTGGCAGTATGGCAACACTCACAACATCACAGAGAGAAATAGGAAGAGGGAGGAAATTGAACCTGTCCTGATGCATGAGGGAACTAGGACAGTCAGGCCTGTATGTAGGAACAGGGGAAGTGATAGAAACTGGAAAATGAGACAAAACAAAAAAAAAAGCAAGTTAGCATATCAAGGTGAAATCAAAGAGAATGGACCTATAGTACCTCTGTGCACATTGACATCAACAGCAGTCCTCAAGATCACATGGCATGTTGGATGAGCAGCAGCAGTGGAGATGGAGAACAATGATTAATGGATAAGGGGTCTCCCTCAGAGAGCATTACATGTACAAACACAAACAAATACACTGCATCCAAGTTGTGATCAGTAATATGATCAGTAATTACACAAAAAGTTGGTTGTAATCAGTAGAGTGATAAGTAATTACTATAAACAACAATGATTAGTATGATGATCAGTACAAGTATTGGTAGTGTAGTGATCAGCAAAGTGATCAGTAATTGCTAAGGGGTTTTTTTACAATCAATGGTCATGCTGATCACTCTTGTGTGATTACTGCTTTCAATAAAAATGAGATAACTCATTGCATTGTTCAGAAAGAAAAAGGTATAATAAGAGTTGAAAATGATAATGTGCGAATTTAGATAGCCTCTTTCAAACATAAACCATTTAAGGATCCTAACCCTAACCCACAAGAAACGTGAAAGAAAAAGACACAAAGATTAAGTGAACTAGTACCAATGTCCTCAGCCTCCTTCAGATCCTTGATATGGACCATAATCTGGGGGTGGACAGCCACCTATGAAATGCAATTAGATCACAGCATGTCAAATGAAAAAAACAACATACATGGTAGCAATGGGCTTGGTTGCCACATAGTACTTGGAACAACAGCATTTCAGAACAACACCATGAGATTGTCCATCCTAAATATTGGTCCTGCAAAAACAAAACAACAAAAACATCCAATATGAGTCAATTTTCCTTTTGCAATAGCTAAACAACAGGAAAGGGGACAGGACTAACCATCAAAGGTTGCTGGATCTGGCAATTGTCCCACAAACCACAATAGGACAGCAGGTAATGTAGTTGATTTGTCATCAGGTTCTCTTTTGACCGGAGGAGGCTCCTCTTGATCTTTCTCCCACACCACAGCCAGGCTACCAAACTGTCTCCTGGATTCATCAGTGAACCTGTTATGGTCTCTGTCACAAGGGGATAACATTGGCCTTGGATGTTTTGTGGGCAGACCAAATTCTGACTTGACAGAATCTTTCCAACACTTCAACTCAGGTGAGGACTGCCTCTTTGGAGGTGGTTGGGTTGGTGGCATATGTGCAGTGGACATAATTGACAGCAAGGAATCTGTATGCTTTTCAATGGGCAAAGTGGAAGACGAGGCTCTGACTGGCTGACAACCAGCCATAGCAAACCCAAGGTCTCTTGCCGCAATAGTGTCTGTACTGAGATATGTGTGTCACTGTGCAAAGTGCTTCATTGGGGGATCTGTGAGAAGGTTTACTGACTCCATTTGTATTAGCCAAGATAACAGAATGGAATGCATCCATTGGATAAACTTTGGCAATATGCTTCTCAGCTTCTGTGTAGCTTCGAGATTGCCAAACTGATATTCATAACATGCCCACCTTTCCCAAAGCAGCCAAGCACACTCAGTGGAAAACATCAGGATAACTTGCCCAAACAGTGCTTGGGCATCTGGAATGTACACCATGATCAATGTGATCAGGAACTAGGAATATGGTATCACATACTATTATCATTATTGATGGATATCAAGAAGCCAAGATATCTCAACACAAACTCAATCTTGTCACCAAAACTTTCCAGATCTTGAAGATATGAGACACAACACCCATCCCACCATCTTTGTTGCAGTGATACTCCATAAGCGCTGTTGGTGCTTATCAACTCTGCAATCCTGTTACACACTCACGCATACATACCTGCAGCTTCATAGACTTTCCAGGGCATCCAGTGATCCTTGTGAGCTTTGGCAAATGTTGCTCAGAATGTTTTCAGGTCATGCACATGATGAACATATCAAAGACCAGATGCATCAGATGAAAATGACAAATTGGCTGAATTCACTTGACTCTCAACCTCTTTGAGTTCAACACGTAGGATGTCAAGCAGCTTGTTGAATGTGCCAGTCACTTCACTGTACTCCTTGTGGCCTTCTTGTGCTTCAACATATGCAAAATGCAGTAGGAAACTCATAGGGTTGGCTTCAATACCCGCTTTGAGGATGTTCAGCACTTCCTCATGCTTACCAATACTGGTGGTCCACACAAACACCATGTATCTGTAAGTGGTCACATGAGAGACATGAAAGTGATGTATGAAGACATTACCATATCTTGCTGTAATATTGCATGCAAATAACTGCCTTATGATAAACCCCTTGGATGTGGGAGATCAGTGTAGCTTTGTCTTTCTCCTTGAACTCAAGTGGATTGCTCTCCTCCCACTTCAAACAAGTCTTCCAAGAACCTACAAGAGCTCTCTCTGCCACATTGAATGTTGTGGTCAGGGGTAAGTATATGGGCAGTTGTGAGGTCAGCGACACTGGAGGGGGTGGAAACAGAGGTCCAGGTGCCTTTGCAGTTGACATAGCACAGTTCAGCCTTGCATATACAACAGAGATAGATCAGTCATAGATTTCTTGGCCTGCCAGGTTGTGAGTGAAGTTCAAACAGGCCAGGAGCAGATCACACAGTGATTTTGTTCAATGAGTTTTCAAATGTCTTAAGTTCAGATCAGAGTTTTTCAACATTTTCTAGCAGAATCCACACAGCTTGGTGATCAACCTTATGAAGAATATCCATCTTTTGTTGCTCTTCCCAAGGGGTTGTTGTCTAGTATCTGGTCTAAGCTTGTTGCAGGTAGAGTAGCATGGGCGTACCTCTCCTGCTGAGAAACTGGATATAATTGTTCCATATATCACTGCTGTCCTTGTCTTGACTGATATGATTGAGCACAAATTTGTATACCCTACTGACTGCTTCTCAACTGGCTAAGATGTATTCACTTGTCTAAAAAAATTTTGAATGCATTGTTTACATCAAACCTGGGCTGCAGCCATAACAGACCTGACATAGGTGAGATAAAACTTCCACAGATCAACTAGCAGTGAAGTTCTCAGGAATCTCTTGAACAATTCTTCAGCATACTGAAATAGACTGGGGCTCAAGAAATGATTGAGATAAGAAATTTGGGCCAAGGACTTGATCCAGACTTTTCATCAAACCACACTGCTTGAAGATGATGAAAAGACATCATACCGTGTTTGAATACATTTCAAGCAAGGCTTTGTAGGTCTGTTTAATCTGTTCAAGGTCACCCACATTATCAGCAATGTGTTCAGTAGTTATTAGCAGTGTGTTCAGTTTGTGTTTAGTAGTTACTAACAACTTATGCATAATCAGCAGTGTGAGGTAGAGTGACCAACTCAGAAGCAGACTTGGGCAAAGGGTAAAAAGTGTATCTCAACATATATATATATGATATCATCCATATACTATGCATCAATGACAGATGACAGCAGATCATATTGCTAACCACAAAACTGCAACTGATGACAAGTGTAACAACTAACCACCAATTGAACTGATAATAGGCACAACTGACCATTGGTCTCTACTTTGGGGCCAAAAACCTAGATGTGACAAAAATGATGCAAGAGACATTGATCCATAAAACTGGTTATTTGAGTCTGATGCAAAAAAAGGTTGAAAAGACAACATGGATCAATGTGGTTGTGTGGTTTACATTGGGGAAACTCCATTGGTTTTATAAAGAAACCAATAAACACCAATAAAAAACAGAAGGAGTGATTTTTCATTGACAATGTTTCCCAGTAACTGGACATAATGCTCCAGATGTAAGATGCCTTCTATCTCCTCACATGGCAAGATACAATGTAAAACATGGGTAATCAGATAGAGAATGGAGTGGTGGTTCCAGATCAGGAAAGCCAGGTTTGCAATGTTCAAGGGATAGACACAGTGAGAGTGTGTTTCTGAATGGTGCTGGTGTATGGGGATAAAGCAATCCTGGCAAATAGGGAGTTTAGCATAATGAAGCAGAGTAATAAAATGTTCATAAGCAGTATGGTCGAGATGAAGAGGGGAACAAGAAACAATGTTGCAATGATCTACATTAGTACACAGGCAATGGTGAAAAAGAGATGAGAAACATTCTGTGGCTGCATAAAGGAGAAAATCATCAAAGTACTGGAGACATTTGAATGAAGAAGGGATAGAAATATGATCCATAAATGCAAGGAGTTCAACACTGAGTGGGACAAAGAGGGAATGTGGTTGGTAAAACTTGAAGGATAACAAGGTGGGAGGATGAAGAGATGGCAATAATAAATGCATAGATGGAATTGGATGTGATTTGGGGCATTCGACAAAAACATTAGACAAAGTACCTGCAGCAGATGAAGGGGAATGATGACAGGTGATAGTAAGAGATGGCGTGTCTACAGGAGTGGAAGCAAACAGACTGTATAGGAAACTATCAGTGAGCAGGTATAGGCAGATCAAAAGACTGACCTTGGAGGTTGAGTCACAGGAGTACAAGGGGTGAGTAAAATGAGCTGAAAATGCTATCCAGCACAGTGAAAAGAGACAAGTGGTGGATAAATGCACTGTATTGAAATATTTTATCATCTGATAACTCTCAGAGAGGGATTGCTCCACCAGGTGCATGGCTTGCTTGGTTTTTGCCATCTGGTGTTTAGTGTCATCAATGGCATCAGATAATCATTTCATCTGACATGAAATAAGCATTGAAGGGTTGATGGTCAGATCTTCTCACCTGCGCAATGCATTAGTAAAAGTGACCCCAAACAAAGAATGCTCAGTTACTTACATTGGGACACAAAACAATGTGCAATAGAGAGATGTTCTGGTGTGATGGGAGGTTACAGGTGAAGGGCAGAAGGGATAGGCTAGCAAATGGTGCTTATAAGCTTGGGAACCTGAATTTTCATGTGCATTAGCACAAAAAGAGTTGGTAATGAATATAACCACTGGCATTCAGATGAGAAACATCAAAACACAGACAAAATGCACCGAAAGCATACCATGGCTCCCAACATAATCTAAGATATACCTAGCACAGGTTAGAAAATCAATAGAGACCAGAGTGGAGGCTGTCAAGGTAGTATGGATAGGTAGTGCAGACAGAAAACTGTTGATAAGAAACACTCACCTTGGAGAATAGATTAGATAGAAACCACAAAAAGATATATCAAATCTGGGAGTAGTCAGGATGTCCAGATTGATCAAAAACAGTGACATGCATCAGATACAGTGACTCCAAAAACCATTCCAATGTTTTGTAGTTTTGGGGTATATGTGGAATAGCAATTGTAGGTGTGGGAACCCTGCTTAGAATTGGTGGGAACATGTGGCATACAAACCCCTGGCTACCTGCTGATCTAATACTCACGTGATTTGGCTCAGGGGTTGCTGAGATACATCTATTTTAAAACTGGGACACCATTGGAACAGTTTTAGAGCTTTTGACATAATTCATAAAATTTCAGTAAAACAAAGGGATAGCTGTTGTTATTTGGTGCTACAAACAAAGACACACATATAAATATAATGTCTGAGCTTGAAATAAGTCTCACACTTCTTTACTCTCAACTACTACCATCATGAGATCTCTTTCTGCTATTCAAAAGAGCACTATTCTCTTTCAGCTTGATTCTGGCCATTCTATCTGCTCTATTGCATCCAGAACTGGTGTAGGCATTGCCACCATCTCCAGACTTCATTCCAAGGAGCATTCCAATCTTCGAAAGTCTTCTGGAGGTCATCCATCCAAGCTTTCCCCTACAGATATTTATTATGCTCAGTGTCTTATTACCTCTGGCAAAGCTGAGACTGCTGTTCAGGTGACCAAAACACTTTCCAATATCATCAACCAGCCTCTACCTGCCAACACAATCTGCCTTCACTTGAAAAAGTCTGGTATGAAGACTGTAGTCAAGTCCAAATGCCCTCTTCTTTCTGCTAGACATTGCAAGATCCATTTGAATTTTGCCTATGCCCATGAAGATTGGACTATGGATGATTGGAAGAGGGTAGTATGGTCTGATGAAACCAAAATCAATTGTCTAGGGTCAGATGGATGCAAATGGGTGTGGAAAAAGGCAGGTGAGGGGCTCAGCAATAGGTTGGTAGAGGGAACTGTCAAGTTTGGAGATGGTTCTGTGATGATGTGGGGGTGTATGACTTGGCAGGGAGTTGGCTATGCTGCCAAGATTGATGGTAGGATGGATGGTGACCTTTACCTTCAGATTTTGAAGGATGAGCTGCTGAATACTCTACAGTATTATGGTCTTAATCCTTCTGACATTATCTTTCAGCAGGACAATAACCCCAAGCACACCTGTAGAAAGGTGAAGGGATGGCTGGAGGAGCAGGATTTTAGAACCATGGTCTGGCCTGCACAGTCTTCTGACCTAAACCCTATTGAGCATCTATGGGATTATCTGAAAAGGAGGCTTGCAGCTCATGAAAAGCCCTTTAGTGGGATTCATGAGTTGTGGGATAGAATTCAGGAGGATTGGAAGAGGATATCGGTTGAGGAGTGTCAGAAGTTGATTGAGAGCATGCCTAGAAGGATTCAGGCAGTGCTCAAAGCCAAAGGAGGATACACTAAGTACTGATATATATCAAATACCCTATTTATTTCAAAAGCTCTAAAACTGTTCCAATGGTGTCCCTGTTTTAAAATAGATGTATCTCAGCAGCCCGTGAGCCAAATCACGTGAGTATTAGATCAGCAGGTAGCCAGGGGTTTGTATGCCACATGTTTCCACCAATTCTAAGCAGGGTTCCCACGCCTACAATTGCTATTTCACATACACTCCAAAACTACAAAACATTGGAACAGTTTTTGGAGTCACTGTACCTCTCCAACACTGTCATCCTACCCAACCCACCTATCCAACCCAATGACCTCCTCAACGGAACCCATCCTGATCCATCCCCCATTTGTACCAGAGAACCCTGCTCTCCTTCTCCACTCCAACTTCCTCCCCCTGCTGAGCCTTGTCCCCATACCCCATACTTACCCCCTGTACCAATGGATACAGAAGACAAAGGCTCCTGGACAGACCACTTTCCAACTCCTACCAACAGTCAACAAATCCTATGGGACATCATCAATTCCATCGCTAGAATACATATCTGAGGTTCTCCCCCTCCTCCCATTCAATTTGCTCCTGTTGCAAACCCCCTTCCCTCTTCCTCATGATGAATTTCCGCTGCTGTTAACATTGCATGAGGAAGGAGGGGGTGACAACCCACCTGAGTTTGCTTCATTTGTGGAAGCCCTGATCATGTATGCCAAGACTGCCCCTGCCACACTCCTAACAGAAGCTCTCCCCTTTCTTTCTCCAGCACTGACCCCTGGGACTATGAGGTGAACAAAGGGGATCAATCTGGGCCTGATCAAGGGTAGGTGTACAGAGGTCCACCCATACTAGAAGAGGGGTAATGTTACAGCATTAACATTTCTTTATCTATTCCTTTTTCCCTGTCTGTTCCAAACAGAACCTGTTTCATCAGACATATTCCTATAGAGGGCTTGGTTACTGATCATTGTGATTGCTATGGATACAGACTATATTTCCATCCTCCTCTCTAATTGGAAGTTCTCCCACTGATCAGATTGTAGTTCCATCACTTTCCATCTTATTCTGTTTAGCTGTTCCGGAAGTCCTGCTAGTTCCCTATAAAAAGCCTTACTTGTCATAGAAGTAGCTCAAGCTAGTTCTACACAATCTTGTGTATCTCCTGGCATTTCAATCTATAAGTCTTCATTCTACTTCAAGTGAATGCTAAGGCTCGTCAGCTGGAGAAGTTTTTCTTGTTAAAGAGTCTTCTCCTCCCACTGTTATCAGAAGTGTCATAACATGGTTCCCCCACTTGTCCCCATCAACTTCACCACCTCCTGCCCCTTCCAACATGTCTCCATGGATCTCATCACAGATCTTCCCCCTGTACATGGCCTTGATTCTGTCATGGTCATGGTTGACCATGGACTGACAAAGGGCATGATACTGGTGCCTTGCACCAAATTGATCAATGCAGCCAGCATCACCCAACTCTTTTTTGATTATGTGTTCAAATGATTCAGCCTCCACAACAAACTATTGTCTGATAGAGGACTCCAATTCACTTTTGCCTTTGCCAAAGAACTTGTCAAAGTATAACCTCACCCTCTCCACTGCCTACCATCCTCAACTGGACAGAGAAACTGAGAGATATAATCAGGAGCTCAAGACCCACCTTTGAATGTTTTGTGACAGAATTCCCCAGAAATGGGCAGATCTCCTCACATTTGTGGAATTCTCCCACAACATCATGGAACACTCTGTAACCAAAAAATCCCCTTTCACATTGATGCTTGGATACTCCCCTTGCTCCTACCTGAAAATTGGCAAAATGGTGAACTCCACCTTGGAAACTGTTATGGCTATCTTGGGTAGAGGTAGACATAGACTTGGTCAATCGCAATGGACTTGGTTAATTACAAAGTTCAAGACTACAGTCTTGACAAGGGGCTTCCTAGGGGTACTTCTGCCTAGGTGGTTCGAGGGATTGAAGGTAGCATTGACTCAAGAGTACAATGGTGACTCAGAGAAGGACAAGGGAAGTTATATGCCAAGTAGGTCTAACTTAGGGACACAGAGAACCTACAAGGGGTTTATATAGGCATGGGGGGACAGAGGGATAAACTAGGGGAAACAGTAGGTCAAAGGGTTTCGGGATTACTTGGGAGGGTTCAGAAGTGCTAGGAAGCACAGGAACAATGATACCATGTCAGCAAGGTACAAAGAGGATCAAGGGTTGACTCAAAGGGGAAATAATACAATGTCAGCAAGGTATGAGGAGGGTCTAGGGTTGGTGTAAAGGAGATTCAAGAGATCTGGGGAAAGTTCAGGGGGGGATCAGGAGAAGATCCAGGAAAGACCTAGGAAAGATCCAGGGAAAGGTCCAGGGAAGACTTAGGGGAAGTTTGAGGGGGATCAGGGGGAGATCCAGGGAAGACCTAGGGAAGATCCAGGGGAAGATCCAGGGAGGGTCTAGGGGGAGTCCGGGAATGATCCAGGGAGGGTCCAGAGGTGGTTCAGAAGGTGTGGGGAGATGTAAGGAGGGTAGGAAATGACTGGGTGTCATGATGGCTAGGCTACAGGTGATGGTGACAGAGTCGAAGTAGGTTGCTAGGGCAGGAGTGTGGGTTCTAGTTTGGAACTGGTTCTGCTTGGGAAGACAGAAGGAAGAAACAAAGGAAAAAGGACAGGGGTCATAGTGAATTGTAACAGAAACCTATTTAGCAGATTTAGACGAAGCCTGAAAATAGGCAGAAGCTCCACATCATTTAGCACAGCAACATATGAAAGAACAACAACTATCAAATTTCCAATCTTGGAAAATTGGAGATAAGGTTTGGCTAGAAAGCCAAAATCTAAAATTTCAGCTTCCATCAAGGAAGCTTTCCCCACAAAGAACTGGCCCTTTTGAAATCACTGCTGTCATTTCCAAAGTGGCATATCAATTAAAACTCCCACCCCAATGGAAGATCCACAATGTCTTTCATGTGTCAGTACTTTCTCCTTATCAGGAAATCCCAGAACATGGCCCCAACTTCCCAAGACCACCACCTGATCTCCTTGATAGGGAAGAAGAATATGAAGTAGAGCAGATCATTAACCATCGGGGACCACTGAATTGGAGGCAATACCTTGTACACTGGAAAGGATATCCTCTCTCTGAATGAACTTGGGAACCCCCTTCCCATCTACAAAATGCCCATAACATGCTAGAGGAGTATAAAAGATGGGTTAGAGCCTAAACCCCTCTCTTCAAATACCATCTCCATTATCAATGTCCTTCCCCTCCATTCCATTCCTTCCATCCCTCTGTCAGTTTGACTCTCCCATTTACCCCCTGTCGCTCACTGTCTCCTCTATATCGGGATTTTTGAAAGACCTCAAACATTGGAGGCACTCCTCTTCCTCCCCTTCTTTGCATGTGATGAAATGCTCGTCCACCTCAAGAGGCAATACTGCCTCTACACTATCCTTCAATCCCTTCTCCCCTGGGCCTTCTGGGTCCAGGTAAGTGCCCCTGACATCCCAGACCACCTCCATACTGACACAGGAGACCACAGGGTCATTATGGCCATCAAACAAACCATCCTGGAGATTAGAAACAATACCCTTGACCATCTCCACACTGCCAGACTCAATCTCTGCCTTTCTCTCCTTTCCCCTAGAGGACTATCCTACATTCTCCACCCCATCATCTTTGCCCTCCCTAAGGCTGAGCAAAACCACTACTACAACAACACCCCTGAACATCCCATCCTTGAGGAACCTCCCAGATCTGGTTCTTTTGACAGAATCCTCATCAAATCCAGAAGTGAATCCCCTGAATTCAGTAATGGAAGAACTTTTCAATAAAGTCATGGATGCATCCAACTGTCTCCCTGAGAGACCCCTACCTCCACCACCCCCATACCTGGAACTCCCCCCCAACCCCAATGCCCCACTAGGACCTTCTACCACTGTCCCCACTGTTACAAACCTACTAGCATTCCGACCAGAATCAGTTCCAGTCAAATGCCAGCCAAGCACACCACCAGATTATGATCGAGGCCACCAGCCATATTGGCATTAAACCTCCCATTCCAACCCACCTAAGCAGACTCCAACCCTCCTTGTAAACCCATGGACTACCTAGCCTTGCCAAAGCTTCCACTGAATCCTTCGGTCCGCAACCTTGCTCTCTGTCAGGTCCAATCCCCAGTCAGATCCCCTGATGAGACTTTCCCCTGCGACATCCACAGTTGGCAAGCAAGTCATCACCACCCCCATTACATCAGAGTCACCACCATTTCCACAGACACCAGAGTCTACTATGACTTCACCTATCCATAACCATCACCCTCCCTGTAATCATCTTCCTCCGACGGCCTCGGATTGATCCTGCTCAAGTCACCATCAAGCTCCTCTAATGTCGGAGCTCTCTACTGTCGTGTTTGACCCCGGTCAACACGGATCTCCCTTGATCGTCCCATTACATTCCTATTCTTACCATCTTCATAGCACAATGACCCTTCCTATGACTCATCTCTCTTCCCTATACATCTAACAATATGTTTCAGCTTGCTATGTCTCCATTTCCCCTGGTATAGCCTCTGTAGATGTCTTTCTATTGTCTCTTCCATTGTTCCCCTACTATAGTCATTTCCTCATTAGAGTAGCACAGCTTCACACATGTATATAAACCCCGAGCTCTACCTCTGAGCTCCTCAGCTAAATCTACGCAGTATCTGGCTCTTCCTTCTGAGTGCTCCTCAAGTCCCTATAACCCTCAACCGGTCTATCAGCCAGTGGTAATGAGCTTGTGGCCTCGTTGAGTCTAGGAAGTCAGTGGGAAACCAGTGCATCCATAACACCCACCATCTCCTTTTCTCTGAAGGATTACCATTGAGGCCCACACGCATGTTTTCCACCACATTGGGAAACTCTACAGAGTCATGCACCCCCCTCTGCATCGACATTCCTTATGGAACAGGGTCAAGACCTGCTAGACTTCCTACCCCCCAGCCAGATCCAGGAATGGAGATTGATCCTGTTCATAATGTGGGCTCCCTACCCCATCCAAGCACCTCCCATCCTAGAACCAACCAAGTCACCCTACCCATGGGTGCCTTGGAGCATATTAGATGCTTTGCCTGCAGACAAACAGGACACATTTGCCAGGATTGCCCCTGGTACTGGTGCACCTTTTGCCAGGTTGTCACCCCTGGCCACATCCAATCCAGTTGCCCCAACCAACAGTGCATGTGGTGTGACACCAGAGACCACATCTGGAACTACTGTCCCCACGACATATCCTCTTCTTCCTGGGATCTCACCAACTATGAGGAAAATGAGGGAGATCACAGTGGATGATGTTCTATCTGAGATGGAACTTCAGATCTACAAAGAGGGTAATGTTACAAATGTGGAAGACCCCCTACCTTTTTCTCCTTGTCCTCTATGCCTCCCTGATTGCCTGCCATCTCCTGAACCATCCCCCACCCTTATCCTCGACCACCCTGGTCTTTCTCTCTTTGATGAGGTCTTCACCTTTCTCCAAGAATATGGGATCTCTCATTCCACATGGGCAGAACTCCTAAATGAGTCCATCTTCACCAAATAAGGATTAACTGCTACACCTTCCAGATCTGGTTCCAACACTGCCTACCCTGGGTCCAGTTCCGAAGTCATTGCCTCCTGGATGATATTAGTCTTTCCCTTTCCTATTATGACATTTCCTTATTTAGACCTATGATTTCCTTTCCTCTTTGCACACTGCCCCTTCACTATAGTCTTCTCATTATGGACTATACATGTTCCTTTTCCCCACTTCATTTACTCTCTGGTGACTGCAATGCAACATGCACCATTTCTTACTCTAGACATTAGACTCAGAACCCTCCCCTAAAGCCTATAATATAAATACTTTGTCAATCCATATACTGTCTTCTGGTAGAGACATTCCTAACCATATACAAAGCTTTGACCTACATTCCTTATTAGGAATATTCTAGTGAAGGGGAGTGTCAGAACTGTGGTATTCTTTTATACTTCATCTTCTATGTTCACAGTATCCTGGTTCAGTCATGCTATTTATATTCACTAATAAGTGGATATAGCTAACTGGTTATAGACCTTATCTGGTATTACCAGATAGGAAAGGCTAAGGATAATGTGCCTAGACATAGTCAGCACTAATACCTGCTCCAGACCATTCCAGGTCACAGAGCACCTAGACTGTATTCAGTCCTATTAAGGACATGACAACTTATGAGTCATAATGGTACTGGGTCTGTCACACTGGTTGTGACAAACATTATGTCATACCCTTCACCCTGATGTCTAGACTATGACATCATCATACCCTATACCCAGGTCTCAGGGTATTTAGGATCATACTGGGTAAGGAGACTTCTATGAAGTTCCATAGAGTTCCATTCCCTAGCTATGACATGATATTCTAGCCTTTACCACCATGGTCTAACCTATAGCAGATGGACCTCTTATCTATAGGTCTTAGGGCTTTACCATAAGGAGATCTCATATACATTCAATCTCCTACTTAACCTTATATCACTCTACTATATATACAGGGACTTATTCCCTAGTAGAGATAACTCAACTCAATAACGAGTACAACCTAGAGCAGTTACCTGTACATAGTACAGAGGTGCTTATAGCACTTATATATTCATTTACCTATCCTATGTGAGGATAGAGAGTTGCCTTGTTCTCAGTCCTTATCCTCTGGACTACGAGACTTGAGTGGCTTGGACTATCATCCTCACACTCAATACTATGGTCAATCTTCTTTGACTCTTGACAAGTCATTTGGGTTTCCTTGTCACTACACACTCCTTACTGGTTTAGTGAGTAGCTCCCATACAACCATCAGTCTTTACTACTGCTGTTGTCCCCAACATTCCTCTGTGAGGATATCAGATAGTTCTGACATCCCTTGCCACAGATGTTCCCCAACACACCTTCCACTACCTTGAAATGTTGCCCAGATTCTTCTATCTGGCCTACTTCCCCTTGGAAACGACACCGAAAATCCTAAAAGAATTCTGCATCAGTGATTTGAAATCTACTTTGGGGGTAATGTTACAATTCATCCCTGTGCCAGGGGAGACTATCCTTTTTCCACTTTATTCCATGTTGTCCCTGTTTTCTTTCAATTCACTTTGTCTTGATTCTCTTTCCACATTGCAACCTGCACTCCCCACTGTCCTGACCAGAACTGGTTCCGAATGGGAACCCATACGTCTATCATTCTTCCCTTTTCCAATGCCTTGTTCAAACCCTACCCCGCCGGGTAGTCCCTTTCCCTTGTCTCCTTTCTTGTTTTATCACCAGCCTTCCATCTCCCCCCAGCTTCCTATTATCCATTGTCTATTTGTCCTTTTGCACTCCCGTTATCCTTTGTCATATTTCATCTTTGGCCTCCCATCTCCCCTTGCTTACTCCTCCTTGTTCCTTGACCTTCTATTTTCCTCTGTTTGCCTCTTTATTCCCAAGTAGTATATAAACTCCTTGTACTACTACTTTGTACCTCTAACCTAGATCTACTTGATGTATAATCCCCTTACTCTGTCTTCAATCTCTGAGGTTCCTAAGTCTTTGTCACACTTCTAAGTCGACACTTACATTCATTGCCTAACCCTTGTTGGGATGGTGGTTCCATTCCTCCTCGTTTGACTCCTTAAGACCAATCATCTTGACTCCTCCGGAAACCCAGTGTTCCTCCTCATCTTCCTAGTCCAACCCTCCTCATTTGATCCCTCAAGACTGGTCATCTTGACTCCCCTGAAAACCCATTATTCCTTGTCCTCCTAGTCTAACCTCTTGATGAGGTTGTCTGTTACCTTGGAACCCTTGGAAGCTGTTGCTTCATCCTTTTGGAGACCAGTTGTTTCAATCTTTCTGAAAGCCATAGCTTTCCTCTCATTAACCAAGTCTATGCTTGACCCTACCTGGGTCACCCATAACATCTTGAACCTACAAATACCCAAAATGTATCAGGGGAAGGTTATAAGAACCCATTTCTGAACAACTTTACCTCCAAACATTGTCTGCACCATGCTGCGATGCTGTGTGATTATGTAATCTTTAACAACAGTAAGAAAAGAAAGAATATATTCATAGCAACACAACATTATGACCAATTTCAAATATGGGTAGGAATATATTATGGTGAGAACATGGCATAGATAATGAGCAAGTGGTGATGATGAAGGCAGATAACGATAGTGTGGCATGTACAAACATGAACAAATGCAGGGTAGCCACAGGTGATCAGTATACTGATACCAGTATGTTGTGACCAGGTGTGATAAGTAGTGTGTTCAGTAGCTATTGGTGAGGTGGTTAGTAAATGTGATAAGTAATTACCATAAATAGGCATAATATGATAATCAGTATGGTAATCAGTGTATGTTACAGCACAATAGACTTCTTGGTGTCCAGGGCTCTCTTGGCATAAGAGAGGTGCCAACAAGGTTGTGATGTTATAGTGGCAACAACATATCTTGGAGATCTCAAGCTTATTACAACCTACTGAAAGATAGGCTAAGGCTTATAGAGACCCAAGTGAGAAGACACAAAGAAGTAGCCTAGATTGTATGGAAGGGATGCACAGAACTAGCTGGGAAGCTATTCTACTAGAGCCTGGGGTTTATATACATGTGTGAAGCTGTGCTAAACTACATAGGGAAATGTTTATACATGGAAGGGGGTCGGATAAGGTAGTATGATGATACAAGTGCATAGCAAGGTGAAACCAACCATTGTACACAGAGCTGATGGGAATGGTAAAGGTAGTGCTACAGTGGCTCAAAAAAGTGTCCCAATATTGAGCCATTCTGAAGAGATTGGAGGTTTGTAGGAGAGCAAGAATAAATCAGGTAAAGTGCTTGCAGGATGGATGAGAGTAATTGTGCTTGGCATTCAGAAACCACTTTGGTCATGTGATTTGGTTGCCATGGGAGTGAGATACAAGCATTTCAAAATGGCATGTCATTGGGACACTTATTTGACCCTGCATTTGACAACCATTATGTTATATA
>JBBPKW010000120.1:0-30872 GCA_038089475.1 Boletus aff. vermiculosoides | reverse complement strand
GGCGAATCATTGGTAAATGCCGTTCAGGATCATGTGTGTCCTGTAAGTAAATTTTTGTTGGCCTCATGCACAACGCACGTCTTGGCCGTCCTGAAGTGTGGCGGTACATGGCATTTCTCTCTTCAATGATGGCTATACATATTGGCCGTCCATATCGGTTCAAGGTCATCTTTCCCATCATCTTTGACCCCATTAGTCTCGACATGGCAGCATTTGAGGGTGGTTCCACCAATAGCTTGGTCTCGAGTTTCTTTTTTGGGATGTCTGCCTATACTGTCAGGACTATGGTCTGTGCAAGGCTTCTTTGTGTTGAGGTAACTATCACTTTTTGCTTCTTTGAAGTGAGACCAAGACTCATTTGTCTTGAGGGCAGCTCTAGCTCTATCTGTCAACTTGGTGACTTGGTTTGTTGCAATGGAGGAAGTATTTGGGTTGCATGGCTGATGATGATTCAAGCAGTGACTATTTTAACTGTGTCGGAAATTTCCAAAACTTAACCCAATGGATTGCAAGCTATTGAAATGCCACAATGGGAAGTCGTCATTACATCAGCACTGCAATACTAGAGGCCCAATCCCAATAAGGAAGCCAATTGTCTTGCATTTGGCATTGCAATCTATATTTGGACAAGCTGGTCTGATTGGGAGGCAGTTGTGATAATATGAGTGGAGATGGTGCTATAAGATCAAGGGCCATTGAGTCAGGATTGATAGGACTTTCAGGTAAGATTACTGTTACAATTACTTGCCACACTTATGCTACTCTTTTCTTTCCTTCATTGTCGCCTTCTTTTCTACTTGAACCAACCCCTGAGTTCAAACCCTGCTGTTGTGTTGTCTTTTCACTTCCTTTTCTATGCTGACTTAATCTACTTGTTCTATCACATTCTACAATATTCTTTCATCAGTCAGCTTCCACTTAACAATCATTCCATCTCATTCTATGAGTTTCTATTTTCTTCTGTTTGCTTCATTCTTTCCAAAATGTATATAAACCCTTGATAGCCTCTTTGTATCCCCAAGTTAGACCTACTCAGGTTTATCCTCATTCTTGTTCTACTCAATCTTGGGTCGATAAGTCCTCATCATACTTTTGAGTCGACACTCTCTCGTTCCTTGATGACACTCCTAGCACTAGACTAGGTATCAGACCGGCAAAGAAAGACCTCAGGACTAATCCTTTGGGGATGCTCAATGCTAAAGACGATCTGATTCTGAGGAGTATGCGACGATACATGGGGGTTTATATACTACTAGGAAGTATGCTGACTAAGGAGTGACTAAGATGTAAGTGATCGAGAGAATATTAAAGAAGCTTCTACAGTATTCTTTGGAGTTCTGTGAATATGTGAAGAGAAGAAAGGAGAGTTCTGATATTACCCCCTTTTCAAGGATCGAAGTCCCTGTCAATCAAGATTCCTTCTATGACTGGGGATTCTTTTGTAGGGATGTTGAAAGGGAAGTTGCAAAGAGGGTCGAGGGTTTTACGAAATGCAAGGAAGTCGTCGTCGAGGAACATGGGGGACGGAGTTGGAAGGGGTTCGTTATGGCAGATGGGACATTGACAGGAAGTTTCCGTTTCTGAGAAGCGGATGTGCATAGTTTTGTTTGGCCGATGAGCAAGTGGATGGAGACAATGGAAGTCTTTGATGGTGTCTTTTGCATTTTCAAGTTCTGACGCTTTCTTCCACTCGTTCTCTTCTCTCGGGAACCCTTTCCAATGTACGAGGTATTCTGTATTCCCTCTTCATTCTCGTGAATCTACGATGGATTCAATTTCATGCTCCTCTCCCTGTGGTTGGACTATTGGTGGCAGTGGTGGTGGTTTCTTTTGGGATGGGAATTCTCTGGAATGATATGGATGTAATAGGCATTCATTGAATACCAGATGAATTCCATGCCATTTTGAGTCCAATTTCAACTTGTAGGTGCCTCGTCCAACCTTTTTGATGACCTTGAATGGTCTGTATCTTCTGTCGTCTAGTTTCTTCGAAGGTTGATCCAATCAAATGTTGGTGGCTTCAAGCAGTACAAGGTCACCTGATTGATATTCACAGGGAGTTTGTACACTCTGATCGTAATATTTCTTCATGTCGTTGGCTGCGTGAGCCAATGCTTCTCTTGCCAATTTGTGACTCTTCTTCATTGTCTCTACAAATGTCATTGCTTCTTCATTTCCATTTTGTGCTACCGACTTATGTGTTGTGTTGATTCGTGGCGTCTGTCCATAATTTAAGAGAAAAGGAGATGTTTTTGTGGCTGACAAGACATGTGAGTTGTGTGCGAACTCTGTGAGGGGGAGCCATTTGACCCAATCCGATTGTCTATGATTTACGTAGATGTGTAGGTATTGCTCTACGAGGGCATTGAATCTCTCTGTTTGCCCATCGGTTTGGGGATGATATGCGGTTGAAGGGTTTTCTTTTATATGCAGAAGTTCGTTTAACGCAGTCATGAATGAGGACATGAATTGAGGACCCCTGTCGCTAATGATCTTCAACGGGGTTCCGTGGAGTTTGAATACGTGATCTCAATAAATTTGTGCGATGCCAGCAGAGGAAATGGTGGTGGAAATGGGAAAGAGATGAATCATTTTCAAAAAGGTGTCGATGATCGTGAGGATGGTGTCTTTTCTGTTCAACTCTGGTAATGGTCTGATGAGATCAATGGAGATTACCTCCCATGGTCCATTGGCTGGTTTGTTTGGATGAAGTTGTGTCTTTTTTGCCTTATTTTTTACTTTTTGGCAAACGTTGCATCCTAATATGTATCTTTTGACGTCCTTCTTCATGGAGGGCCAGTGGTAGCAAGTTCGTATGAGATCTGTGGTTCTCCTTACTCCTGGATGCCCCGATAGAGGATGGTTGTGATTTGCGATGATAATTTCTTCTCTCAACGACGGTTCCATTGGTACGTAAAGGGCATTCCCCCAACAGATGAGTCCCTCTTTCACTTGCCAGGGGGTTCCTTCTTTCTTCATTCCTTCAATGGCGAATTTCTCTGCTCTCAATTGGAGATCTTTTATTCTTTGTTCTATGGTCACGGATTGAATCTGCTCTTTGAAGTGCTCCAGTTTTAACACCATGACTTCCTTGTTGTCCTTGTGTTTCATATCAAAGTTGGGTTGTCGAGACAGCAGATCAGCTGGATTTGTTTTTCCGGCGTGATGCTTGATAATGAAGTGGTATTCCTGCAATAGCTGATTCCATCGTGCTTGTCTCCTCAACAGATCTTGGGGACGTTTGAAATATTCGAGGTTTTTGTGATCCATTAGAATCTCGAATTCGTGAGTGGCATCCAATAGGTAATGCCTCCATTCTTTCAGAGCGAAGATAATAGCAGCCATCTCGAGGTCAGCGGCGTGGTAATTGCTTTCTGCCTCATTTAACGAACATGATATGAAGGCTACTGGATGCCATCTCCCTTCTTTCTCCTGTGAGAGGACAGCGCCAATGCCTACTCTGGATCCATCGGTCTCAACATGGAAAGGATCATCATTACTTGGTACAATTAGTGCTGGTGCCGCGGTGATGGCAGTTTTCAGTGCTTCGTAACTCTTCTGGCATTGTTCTGTCCAGACAAATTCTACCTTCTCCGATGTAAGGGCATTCAATGGTCGAGCTATAGCAGCGAAGTCTTTCACAAATCTTCGATAGAAGTTTAGGAATCCAAGGAATCCTCAGACTTCTTTTTTTGACTTTGGGACTGGCCATTCGGTGACTCCCTTGACCTTTGTTGGATCCATTCGTAACCCATTTTGTGATATGAGGAGTCTGAGATACTTGACCTCTTGAACTTCGAAGTCACATTTTGTGTGCCATAGGCTTAATTTGTGGTCCCTTAACACCTGTAACACTTCTGCAATGATCTTTCGGTGCTGTTCTAAACTCTCAGTGAATATAAGGATGTTGTCCATATAGACCACTACATTTCCTCGATTGATGAGATCTTGGAAGATGTGATTCATCATGGTTTGGAATGTTGCTGGAGAGTTTGTCAAACCAAAGAACATCACTAGTGGTTCGAAGAGTCCTCGATTGGTGCGGAAGGCTGCCTTTCATTCATCTCCCTCTTTTATTCAGATGTTATTGTAACCCCATCGAATGTTGAGTTTCATGAAGTATTTCGCTCCCTTCAACTTGTTGATTAATTCAGCAATCAACAGGAGGGGATAGCAGTTTTTGACAGTGATGGTGTTTAACTTCCGATAATCTTGTACTGGTCAGAGTCGTCCATCTTTCTTCTTAATAAAGAAGAAAGCTGGTGCGAAAGGAGATTTGGAAGGTCGAATTCTTCCAGAGGTGAGGTTTTCTTTGAGGAACGTGTCTAATTCCTTTTGTTCATCTATGGTGAGGTTGTATGTTTTGCAGTCAACTTGGTGATCTCCGGGGAGTAGTTTGATGGTGTGATCCCAGGATCGTCATGGCAGTAGTTCATCGAATGTTTCTTTGGCAAATACGTCTTTGAACTCATGATATGTCTCTGGGACCACATCTTTGAAGCCCTTGAGATGCTTTGCTTGTTGCGCTTCGATGGCTAAGTCTTGCACTAACCCTCTGTATGTTTCGATATCAATGGCAAAGATGCGATCACCCCCTTTCCAGGACTGACGAGATTCCAGATTGTCATCATTGTCACAGGGTAATAATCCTGGTATGTGATCTTCACAGGTGAAGGAAATCTTTTGAGAAGACCAATCAATAATGGGATTATGCTTCTTCAACCAATCAAAACTGAGGAAGAGAGGGTGTGTGCTGAGATTGGTTACTGCTAGGGTGAGTTTTTCAACGTGTTCTCCAATAGTGAGTTCAATGCTGACAAATTTTGATATGGCTCCATGCAAGTTAGGAGTTCCATCCGCGTTGTAGATGGGTATGGCGTGGGAGAGGTCATGTGTTGGTATGTTGTTCTTTGCTATGAAGCTAGCATTGATTGTCAATCCTGTACATCCAGAATCAATCAAGGCATCCGTTGAAATCACTCTTCTGTTATCAGTAAGGATGGAGGTGTGGATGGTAAATGAATGATCATCCTTTTTCGAGATTTTCTTATATCATGGTTTGTTTTGCAACTCACACAATGATAGGTGGGCCTCAATAGGAGTCATTCTTTTAATGTCTTTGACGAGTTGACTAGTGACTTCTGCTCATCGTTCATCGTGCATGAAAGTTCAAAGGTGTGTTAGTGCCCTCTTCTCTTCTGTGTTCTGACATACTTTTTGGATCCACTGAGTAGTCCAGGGATCAACCGTGTTTAACCATGAGGAGCTCTTGCTCCTTTTCTCTGCTGTTGTCTTTTTGGCACCCTTTTTTTTAACCAGGGGTCCAACTGGTGTTTTCTCTTTCTTTTCCCTTTTCAATATTGTCGGTACTATTGGCGGAGATTCACTCGATTCTTTTTCAGTTGGTTCTTCAATGTCTAAAACGGTGAATGTATTTGTTGAACTAATAGATGGAGAAGTGTTGTTCGTAGATGTAGACGACTGTACTACTCTATGTGCTGAAAATCCTTTGTACTGGTGGCAATTTTATTCTCCAAATCTTTCCATGATGTATATTCTATGGTTTTCCCCATCACTTCCATTGTTCTAACTTGACGAGGACGGGGCTTAAAGTGGGTGGAACAAGGCCACGCTTGGTCCTTTCCTTCTTTTGTGCAACTAATGCATTTTCCTTGCATGCGCAACTTTCTGATGTCCATTGGAGCTCCAGCTCCTTCGAACGTTCCGACTTGGTTTGGATGTGGGGTAGCGGGCTTGGGCGGAGTAGTGGCTGCAGCACTCAGCTGTGGATGCTGTTGAGGTCAGTACTGTGGAGTCCAGGTGTGAGTGTGGAGTGAATTCTTTTTCGCATCCTCTCACCCCTTCAAAGAGTACTCTGCTCTAATGAGCTCTCGTTCCCAGACCTGAACATCATGTTCATCCATTATTCCCAGGATTTGGTTAATAACAAATTCCACATATTTGTAGTGGACTCCATTCCTTGCAATCTCTGAGAGGTGGACGCTGTGTGCTACTGTGTCCCATTGTGCCTCTATCATTAAAATACTCATCCTGTGGAAGAAATCTTTGATCATTTTGTTGGCTCCTTGTTTGAGGACTCAGAGCTTTTGTTCTGCATCATGTTGGAGCGACTTTGGTTGGAAGATATCTTCTATCTCAGTCCAGAATGATGCAAATGTGACATTGTCAAGGTTGCCTTTGTTTCGCAATGTCCATAAGGTGCCGAATCGCCCAGCGGCATTGTCTCCATGCATGTATGATAGCATGATGAGAATGCACTGTTTGTCATTGGGGACGTTCTCCTTGTACGACTGGAGGTACAATCTCATGTGGCGCAACCAATCCACGAATTTCTTCTTGTCACCGTCGAATTGGTCCGGCTTGGCCAATTGGTTCTTGCCTAACTTCCCTGTGGAGGAAGGGGGCAGGTTGATGGTGAGTGCGATGTTGGTTGGTTGGGATTGATGGGAGTGGATGTGGGGTTGTCGCAGTGTTGGGATGGTGGATGGGAGTGGGCGGTTCGAGTTCATGGATGATTGTAATGTTGGTTTGGTGTAGGATGGGGGCTGGAGACTGGGAAGGATGTCAAGTGCCAGATACAGGACTTCGGGCGGCTGGGTAGTAGTATTCCCATACATAATGCGCTGCGTGTTCCAATCGAAGAGGTCTTCAAAGAAGTTGGCAATACATGTTTTGACATACACAGCTGCCCCTTCCAGTGTGAAGTCCCTCAATAAATTGTCCAGTGGGTGTTACGATTGTGGAAGACCCCCCCTACCATTTTTCCTTAACCCTACCGACCCGACACATTCTTACACTCGACTACACCTCTCACCAAGGCTATCCCACTCCCCATCCCATCGTCCTTACTTGATGACACCGCCCCTCCTCCTGGATCTGCCCAGGATCTCCCCTGGATATTCCCCGGCATTTCCCCTGAACTGCCGCTGGAACATCCCATCGTCCTTACTTGACGACACCGCCCCCTTCCTGGATCTACCCAGGATTTTCCCCGGATATTCCCCGGCACTTCCCCTGAACTGCCCCCGGAACATCCCGTTGTCCTCACTTGACGACACCGCCCCCTTTCCTGGATCTGCCCAGGATCTCCCCTGGATATTCCCTGGCATCTCCCCTGAACTGCCTCCAGAACATCCCGTCGTCCTCATCCGACGACACTGCCCTCCCTCGGACTTCCCCAAGATCCACACCACCTCATCTCCTTGAGGCAACACTGCCCTTTCCTCGTGTTGAGCCGACACCTCGCTCTCCACCCCTGACCTATCACATGCCATCACATCGCGACGTGACACGATGATTCCCACGACGCATCTTCACGTCCTATACCTTCCCACGAGACACGGTCTTTCCCTTTTCTGGCTTTGTGCTCAGCAGACTGGTACTGGCCTACCTAATCCAGTTATATCCTTACCATACTTAGCATTTCCTTAATCGGCTGTGCATGGACCATTACCTGCCCTAAAGCCCTTACAGCTGGGGTATATAAGTTGGAGCTCCGCTCCAACGCCTCTTTCTTCTTAACTTTGATCTACACCACAGAGTGTACCCCTTACTGGTATAACCTGGTGCCTATAGATCTGGTTCCTTGCGATCTCCTCTCGCTTGCCTCTTAATCTGCCCTCTCCTCTCTACTCTTCATTGAAGAGTCTCTTCACCACCACATCGAAGCGTAGAGTAACTATCTTACCCTTCTCTGGCCCTAGACCAAAGACCAGAAGGCCTCAACGACTCGGACGTCCCTCAAGAGACTACTTTAGGAGACCACCTCCTTCTCCGACAACGATCCTACTAGGACTCTCCGTCCTAGTCATCTTAGCCATCCTATCCTTAGGATATATCCTACTCAAAGGAACTAGCCTATAAGAGCGCTGGTTAGTAAGGGCCATACACTTCGTGTACCATTGTTACGCAACAAGCGTAACAGTGGGGAGGGGATCTGGTCTGTCCGCTTGGCTTTTCTCTGGCTCACAAACCGAGTAGTAGCGGTGGGTGTGGCTGGAGGAAGAGGGATCTGAGCCGCTCTCAAGGCCATAGGTGTTGGGGCTGGTAGGTGGGATTGGTATGAGGTGGTCATATAGGAGGGTTGAGGAGCATGGATCACTCCTGAGGAAGATGGCATAGCTGTAGTTGGTAGGGAGATCATTGTCATAGTAAGGGACGTGTATAGCGGTAGGGTTTTCTCCTAGGCTTGGTTGCTCGTTCAGTTTGACCACGGAAAATGATTCCCTTTAAATAGACGTCTGCAAAGAAGACACCTTTTCCTTTTGTTGATGAAGGCTTGGCCTTCTCTGGTCAGGATGATTTGGTATTGATGAGTTGTCAATGCCTCGATCTTGTCTTGTGTGGGAGGAAGGACAGAGAATGGGATGGTGGGGTCAATGAGTGCGACTCTTTCATTTCACTCTCAAATAGATTTGAGGAAGTGAGAAAGCTCATCAATATCTTCGACTTCCATATCAAACAGAGATTTGAAGGTGGCTTCTTGAGATTGGGATGCGACAACTGAGTTCCTGCTTACCTGTCTGGTAGACAGCTTGGCAAGGATCTAGTCCGAATGCAATGGAAGGTGGATGTAAAAAGCTAGAAGCTTGAAGGCTTCTTTGGCAGGTCGGAATTGACAATGGGACAGATGTCCGATGGTGGCACTACCACATGTAGCAACGTGCAGCGATCTCGCAGCTGTATAGCGGAATCCTCAACTTTACTTCTGGAGGGTCAAACAGAAGGTCCCTGATGCACTTTGGGATGAGAGCAACGTTATCCGTATTTATATGGTGGACGACTGTATGCGTAGCGCGAAAGCTACAATTAAGCTTTGCTTGGTTTTAAACCAATCCTAGTTTTCATCTAGGCGATGAATTTCCCTTGACCCTGGGATCCAGGTTGAACACAGTGGTGAGAGGTAAAGTGAGGACAGCAATGGACAAAAAGTTTGTCATCAAAGGCAAGGATTAATGGTGAGGTAGGAGAGTAAGAATCAGATTATATCAGACTGACAAAGAGAGACCTCAGGACTAATCCTTTGGGGATGCTCAATGCTAAAGACGATCTGATTCTGAGGAGTATGCGATGATACATGGAGGTTTATATACTAGTAGGAAGTATGCTGACTAAGGAGTGACTAAGATGTAAGTGATCAAGAGAATATTAAAGAAGCTTCTACAGTATTCTTTGGAGTTCTGCGAATATGTGAAGAGAAGAAAGGAGAGTTCTGATACTAGGAGTCTTCGTATTCCCTTGTAGGAAATCCCCTGTGACAGTGTCCTCACTCAACTTCATCAACCAAGTCTATGTTTGCCCCTCCCCAGGTCAACTGTAACAAAAGGTCTAACTTTGTTCTCGAAGCTACCATTGCTGTAGTCTTCCACCATTTTCTCTTGACATCTCCCTGATCGCTGGTGGCATTCTACCCCAGCTGAAGACAATGAACCTTCATCCTCAGACCCTAGCCCCAAAAGATGAGAACCCTCGCCTGATTTGGACCCTGACCTAAACCTCCCCCTCTACCAAGAACCAGATGAAACCCTAGACCTCTCCCATGAGCTATCTTCAACCTTTCACCTTCCTCAGCCACCCATCCCCCCATCTCCCACACCCACCTCATCTCGTCCACCTCTCTTTCCTTCACTGCCACCTGCACCACCTCCCCCACTGCCACTGATACCACCCCCATTTCTTCAACCACCATTCATTCCCCCATCCACCATGTCAAACAAACCGGTTGAACTTCACATTGCCACTCCAGACAAATATGATGGCTCTTATGACACCACCTTTCAGTGGCTTCACTTGGTCCAGTTCTACCTACATGTGAACAAGGACACCTACAAAGATGACAACAAACAAATTGCCTTTGCTCTCTCGTATATGACCAGTAGCTCTGCCCTCACCTGGGCCACCACCTTTCGAAACAAATGTACATATCACTGGAAACATCCTCACTCTTGGAACCTTTGCTGACTTTGTATCCAAATTCAAGAAATCCTTTGAACATTGGGACATCACAGGCAACACCATCACCTGGCTATCCACCAAATGCATGACCAAAGCCTGGAACGGGACCTGGTCCCCCTCGCTCAATGAATACATCTCCCAATTCCAGAACTATGCTGGATGTGCTGGCATCACCGACCCCAATGTCCTTATCAGATATTTCTCTGCAGAAATCAACCCAATCCTGATGAAATGAATTATGGGGATGGACACCGTCCCCTCCACCATAGCCGAGTGGTACACTAAAGCTATCCACTTCCAAACCCAGCGGGAACAGTCAGAAGAAATTGCCAAATGAAGTTCCAACCCAACATACCACCAGTTTACCACACATCCCCCTCCAAAATCTAAAGACCCTGACGCTATGGATGTGGACATTATCAAAGTATCCAAATTAACCCCGGAAAAAAGGAAACAGTGTATTACCAACAAACTTTGCTTCTGATGCCAGAAACCTGGATCATGAGTAATGCTTGCCCCCACTTTCCCAAGAAACCCTTTGAAAAGAAGGTCCAGCAAGTGGTGGAACCCATAGAAACAACCCCCAAATTCAAAGAAGTTGAGGAAGACCCTAGCATAACCAGGGTATCTTTTGAAAAGATGAATTTTTAGATAGGGAGACTTGATCGACATGAGCCACTCCCTCCTCCATGTGTGCTGTAACTGTACAATCCACGATGAAATCTATGCAGATCCCTGTTCAGATCGTAGTACCCTTGCACACCTTGAAAACCGTCAACTCTACCACCCTAGTAGACAGTGGTGCAGATATTTCTTGCATCGACTGGGACTTCGTCAAGAAGCATCACCTTCCCCTCACCAGACTCCGAGAACCCTTACATGCCAGGAATGCCAACTCCTCCTGAAACAAAAATGGAGATATCCGATTCTCCTGCACTCTCTTTGTCTCCCTCAATGGGATCATTCACTGTGTCCTGTTCCATGTCATGGCCTGCAGACAACAGAACATGATTCTAGGACTCCCATGGTTGAAGACCGCCAACCCAGTCATCGATTGGTCGACCCAAACCCTTCTGATCGAAGAATCTACAGACCAATCGAAGGACCTCCTTCTCTCCCATGAGGTTGATACCAAATGACACACCTCAGTGTACTATTGTCCTACTCTCCCCCCTCCATGCCATGTCAACATAGACTCCATCTTAAATAACCACCTTGAAGGATTCCTTGAGAGAGAGGCAGAAACCCAATTCATCAATCGTGCCCTAGAAAATCAAGCTCTATTCTGTTATATCCAAGACAGTCACCGCATCGCCCCATGAACCTCACCCATCATCGCAAGACTCACTACTGCAACGGAACTTGCCATAGAAGCTGAGAAAGCCAAAGCCAAATCCATCCTACCCCCTGAGTACCAATCCTTCTCCTTAGTCTTCTCAAAGGAAGCTACTGACCACATACCCCTGTCATGACCCTATGACCACGAGATTAACCTTGATGAGTCATTCATTCCAAAAATTGGAAAAGTATACCCTTTATCCACTGATGAACAGAAAGCCACAGAAACCTTCCTCGCTGAAAACCTCACCTCTGGGAAGATACGTCCCTCTAAATCCCCCCAAGCCTCTCCCTTCTTCTTCATCAAAAAGAAGAATGGCGATCTCCACCCCTGCCAAGATTATTGATACCTCAACAAACACACTGTCTGTGATGCCTACCCATTGCCCCTTGTCTCCGACCTCATGGACAAATTGCAAGATGCCAAGATATTCACCAAGTTCGATGTTCGTTGGGAGTACAACAATGTCCACATCAAAGACAGACACCAGTGGAAGGCAGCCTTCGTCACCCACAAAGGACTCTTTGAACTAACGGTCATGTTCTTTGGCCTCACCAACTCCCCAGCGATCTTCCAACGATTCATGAACGACTCCTTTTGTGACATGATCTCTGAAGGATGGCTCATCATCTACATGGATGACCTTCTCATATTCTCCCCTGACAAAAAGACCCACAAAGAACAGATGAAACACATCCTCCAATGCATGATGGAGTTGGACCTCCACCTTAAACTCAAGAAATGCACGTTTGCAGCCAAGGAAGTGGACTACCTTGGCATGATTGTCAGACCTGGACAATTTGCCATGGACCCCATCAAACTAGATGGAATCGCCAAATGGCTGATCCCAAACAAAGTATGCAATGTCAGGTCTTTCCTTGGCTTTGCCAACTTTTATCACCAGTTTATCCCAGATTACTCCAACGTCGCTCGCCTCCTCCTCGACCTCATCAAGAAAACTACCTCTTGGAAATGGTCCCCACTATGCCAAAAGGCTTTTGATGACCTCAAAACCCTGTTTCTCTCAAAACCTGTTCTCCACCTTCTAAATCTCACCGCCCCCTTCACCATTGCCACAGATGCTTCAAAGTTCGCATCCAGCACCATTCTCCTTCAGACTGACTCCAATGGGGAGTGGCATCCCTGTTCCTATCTCTTCCAATTGTTTGCTCCTGCAGAATGAAACTATGATATCTACAACCATGAACTCCTTGCTGTCATCTGCACTCTCAAAACCTGGCAACACTATCTCCATGGCTCCCCATTCCCAGTCCAAGTCTTTACTGACCACAAAAACCTCACCTACTTCTGCAAACCACAAGCACTCAATTGCCGACAAGCCTGCTGGCTAGTTGACCTTTCTGACTTCAACCTTAAAATCATACACATCTCCAGGAAACTCCTCACAGGACCTGATGCCCTCTCCCACCGCCCCGATCTCCTATTCACTGATACCTCCAATAACACAGATGTCACTCTCCTCCCTCCATCTCTTTTCATTAATCTCATCAACTCTACCCTCCACCAACACATCTGCCAATCCTCCCAATCCGACACCCTTGTCATTCAAGCCCTCCAATCCATGGATGAACACCTCCCCTCTGCTTATGCCTCCCACTTGTCTGATTGGCAACTCACCGATGGCATCCTCACTTATCAGGGGCGCATTTACATTCCTGCTGACAATGCACTATGCTGCTCCATTCTCACCCGCTGCCACAACCACCACACCACCGGTCACCCCGGCTACCAGAAAACCTGCCAATTGATTGCCACCGAATTCTGGTGGCCCGATCTTGCCTCCTTTATTTGCAAATACGTCGAGGGCTGTGCCACCTGCCAACACAACAAGGCCAATACACATCCCACCATTCCCCCCTCACTCCCATCAAGTCCTTGTGTACACATCCCTTCCAGCAGATCTCCTGTGATCTCATCACTGGACTGCCCCTCTCCAATGGCTTTGACACCCTATTGGTCATGGTCAACCATGGACTTACAAAGGCGGTAATCCTCTGCCCCATTAAAAACACCATTACCGCTGAGGGAATTGCTGCCCTCTTTTTCCACAAAGTTTACCTCTGCTTTGGACTTTTTGACAAGGTAATCTCCAACAGAGGACCCCAATTTGCCTCCAAATTCGCAAAGGAACTTGGAAAACTCCTGAACTACGACCTATCCCTCTCTACCGCCTATCACCCTCAACCTGATGGAGAGACTGAACAGGTGAATCAAGAAATCGAAACCTACCTCTGAATCTTTTGTGGAGATCTCCCTACCACCTGGACTGAATCCATTTCCCATGCCAAGTTTGCCCACAACCACCACCCCCACTCCATCACCAACCAATCTCCATTCTACCTTATGATGGGCTACAAACCCCGTGCCCTGCCAACTATAATCCCCAAATCTCCCCTTCCTGCAGTCAAAGAATGAATCAAACAACTCTCAGCTGCTTGCGATGAAGCACTT
Organism: Boletus aff. vermiculosoides; assembly: GCA_038089475.1. Lineage (NCBI taxonomy): Eukaryota > Fungi > Basidiomycota > Agaricomycetes > Boletales > Boletaceae > Boletus > Boletus aff. vermiculosoides. The sequence continues at coordinate 17,086 of JBBPKW010000120.1, read as the reverse complement.
GCATGCCATGAACTCGCTTGCCAGACAATGGCAGCATGGACACAATGACAATTCTCTCCATTCAAGAAAGGAGATAAGGTATGGCTAGAAGCCCGAAACCTTAAAAGATCCATCGCCAACCCCAAATTTGCCCCAAAGAGAGAAGGACCCTTTACCATCTCTGAGGTACTTTCTCCAATCACCTATCACCTCTGTCTCCCAAAGACGTGGAAAATACACCCCATGTTCCATGCCTCTCTCCTCTCCCCTTACCACAAGAACCCTGTTCACAGACCCAATTTCCCAACACTGCCTCCTGAACTGCTACAATGGGAAGAGGAATATGAAATCAAACAAATTCTATGCCACTGCAGCCCTCCACCCTCCTGCTCCTTCCTGATCTGATGGAAAGGCTACCCTCCTGAAGAGGACTCCTGGATCCCAGAGCAGAACTTGAAAAATGCTAAGACCACTCTCCTAGATTATAAGAAACAACACCCCAAGGCATTCCCCAAAAACACTCCTCTCACCCGAAACCCTTATTACCATGACTTGCTCTGACCACCTCTCCATTTCTTTTGTCTCAACTGTCTCCAATTCCCTTTCCACTGTACATGACTCCTCTTTGTCTTCTGTTTCCTCCATCCCATACTCCGCTACCATAATAGATGACACCTCCCATCCTGCCTCCCCTATGTCTGAGTCCCCCAACTCTGTATGGCCTCCCCTCGTGGAATGGCCTGCCTCCCCTGAGATCACAAACTCCCCTGTAGTTTCCACTGTTGACGTCCCGATGGCCGCCCACTGCATGTGTGAAGACCTCCCCACCACTGAAATTGCCAAATGAGTTTCTACCCACCTTACTGAGTCCCACCTGGCCCAACCCATATCCACTCACCTCAACCTTGCCTCCCCCCTTTACTCTTTATACCAAGCCTTCCTCCAGAATGAACGACTTTGCTTGTTCCATGTCTGCCCCACATCCACTGCAGAATTAGCCCTCCACACCACCATACTATCGGATGTTCATTGGCAAGTGCGAGGATCCCTCCTAGTAGTAATGCACCAGCTAGGAATGGATGAGTTCCTAATTGACCTAGACCAGTACTGTGAAGACCAAGCCAACACATGGCGAGAAATTCGCAAAGCCACCCTCCTCATTAGAACCCCTTCAGCTTCCTCCTCTCCCCTCAACTCGGAGGAAGAACATATCATAGAATGGACCAAAGCCTACTGGATAGGAGCGGACAGAGCCCTACCCCTTCCATCCACACACCCCAGGTACACAGAGACGTGTAGACAATGCCACCGCCTGGGCACTATCACATTGGCTGCCAAAGTTACCAATGCCCCACTTGCCTCATGTGGGCACCCAGCCACACCCTCCCCCGTTGCCCACTCCATCAAACCCCCATCTCCCTGTCCACCTCATCCTCCTTCCGCTCCTCTCGAAGGTCCACCTCCTCCTCCCAGCGGAGTGTCAGGTTTGTACCACAACCACGCATGCATACCACTTAACCCTGCCGCATCCCATGTCCTCATTCCCCCATTGACCATGGAGATGATGTCTACGATGATGTGGCCTGGGGAAACATCACTGGATCTCCCGGACCCTCTTTTGCTGATCTCTTCGATTGATAAAAAGATTTTCATTGGAGACTCAAGACATACAAAGGGGGTAATGTTACGATTACTTGCCACACTTATGCTACTCTTTTCTTTCCTTCATTGTCGCCTTCTTTTCTACTTGAACCAACCCCTGAGTTCAAACCCTACTGTTGTGTCGTCTTTTCACTTCCTTTTCTATGCTGACTTAATCTACTTGTTCTATCGCATTCTACAATATTCTTTCATCAGTCAGCTTCCGCTTAACAATCATTCCATCTCATTCTATGAGTTTCTATTTTCTTCTGTTTGCTTCATTCTTTCCAAAACGTATATAAACCCTCAATAGTCTTTTTGTATCCCCAAGTTAAACCTACTCAGGTTTATCCTCATTCTTGTTCTACTCAATCTTGGGTCAATAAGTCCTTGTCATACTTTTGAGTTGACACTCTCTTGTTCCTTGACAACACTTCTAGCACTAGACTAGGAGTCTTTGTATTCCCTTGCAGGAAATCCCCTGCAACAGTGTCCTCGCTCAACTTTGTTGACTGAGTCTACATTTGCCCCTCCCTGGGTCAACTGTAACAATTACAATGGTATTGAAATGAGGATACAAGAAAGGCCATAAAATCAAAATATTAGCAGCCAGGCTGAATGCCACATCAGAGACATTGGGACAGGCTAGCTGGAATTCAAATTCCGACAGGCCAATCAGAATTTGAATTTAATCCACTTGAATCACTGTTAGAACCAGGATTTGAACTAACAACTAGAACATTATTAGCAATGAATTTGTATTATAAATAATTTTGGTACTTACCACAAGCATACTTAACCATTATGCTACCACACCCTTGTTATACTGAAACCACACTTCAATATAATGAGTACTTTGACACTTGGAGAAATTTATGAGTTTGAACACATAGACAATATCACATTGGGACGAACACAAAATATGAAGCAGGCATAGATGTATGGCAATTCCAGGAAGCTAATATCAGAGCTAGTTACTATCTATTTGCCAGTACTGCGGAGTGCATGAGTTATTAACTGTGCTGCTTTGCTGCCTCACTTACTACCACGAGCCCTACCATGACCTCTTGCTAAGACTGGTTCAGATCCAGGTTCAACAGGAACTGATTCAGCTTCACCAGGTTGCTCTGGGACAAGCTCACCAGTGCCAGTGAGGTTGCCAGAACCACTAACCACTGTAACTGTAGCCACAGCATTGACAGCAGCCTCCACCATGTCATTGACAAGTAATGGGTCAGTGAAATCTGTGTTTGCATCAGAAAGTGGGTCCTCACCTTCTTCTGTAACTAATGAATCTGCGGGCATCATTGCCATGGCAGCCATGGCAGCATCAATATCAGCTGTAAGATCTTCTTCATTCATAACAGTGGAAATACCTGATGATTTAGTCTTGCTTCTGAAGATGCACTGGTTGACCTTGCCAACCAGGTCCTGAACATAAGCAGACTCCCAGTTATTGACGAAGAGCTGCTTGTACTTGCTGAACAGCTTGTGATAAGGAATCTTGGAGTTGGCGCCAGTGCCATCCTTTGGGAATTGGGCATCAGGAGAGCATATAAAGATGGCCTGTATAATAATACAATAATTAGTGGGTAAGGACAAGAAAGAAATACATTCATAATTAAACTTGGACTTACAATGATGGCTGCCCAAGCAGGGCTGAAACGATCATCTTAAAACAATCATATTTCTTCCTTTATTTCCTTCTCTTCCTACCTTTCGTATACTCAACTTTCCGATCACGTGACTATTTCCTTTTATAGACATTTCCTTATTTGGTAAAGACCGGCCCTAAACTGGTCTGTGCTCATAGTGTACCCTGGTCCGTGCGCATTCCAGCATAGTATATAAGTAGTCACATCATCTCATATATTCCCTATCTTTGGAATTCTCATTCTCTTGCTTGAATATCGACTTTGGTCGACTCTTGTAAGTTTTGAGCTTTTCATAATTCCAAAGATATCCTCGTCGCCGAGCTCTTTGCTCCCCGACTCCCTCTGCTTGTCGTTCTCCCAATCTCCACTACCACTGCCTAGCCTCAGACACTTTATCTGAGCTAGCCCCCCCCCTCACCATCATTTCTCGTGCTCTTGGAAACTGTGTTTACAAGCATCGTGCATAAATCCAGCCTCTTTAGGTGGTTGCCGCTCGCCGGGTCCTAGAATACAGCAGTGACCGTTCACGGGGTTTCACCCTTGGCACATACTGGTTGGACACTCCTCATAAGAGACATTACACATGGATCCCAGTGTTAAGGGAAATCTGGTACTGCTACTATCTAGCAGTGAGAAAAACACTCGACCCACATTTGCACATACAGTTGTCCGCCGTCTAAATACAGATAATGTTGCTTTCAGACATAGTGCACTAGTCCCCATCGTCAGCTGAGTGCCTAGCTGTCTGCACCCTCTTTGCGCTATAAGAGGCAGGTTCACGTGATTACCTGTAACGTCACATCAGTAGAATGCTCTGTCAAAGCGTTGTTACAACACCGGACTTCGTGCCGTCGCCGACCAGCCGAAGAAGGAGATTTTTTGAGTCATCCCTTTCCCGCCTTCTGAGTAATCACCTGGAAGTTGTATTCTATGAGAACCTTGTGAGCCCTCGTCACGTAAATGTCTTCACCCTACTCCGTTCCTCTCCCTACATCCTGCGCCCAATCCCGAACTCAACGCCGCTCCCCATCACTTCTCCACTCATGGAATCCCATGAGAGGAACACAAGGAGACATTGCTATGTCACCAGATCATACCCCACTCGTCGCCCCCACGCCAATTCCCACACACGTCCCCCCTCCTGTCCCCCAGTCAAGTCGACCAGGACAAAATTTTGCAGATGCATATTACGAGTGGCTAGACCGCTGCCTAATCAATCCCTCCCAAGCCGGAACGCCTCCTCTAATGGCATCTCCAGATTACAGACATTATTCTCAACGTCCCCTTCCCCCTCGCCCTACCGAAGGACCAAGATCCTCACCACGTCCCGACGCTTAGGGATTCCCACCTACTAAAATAGGGAAATCACTTGCCTGGAAGCCTGAAAATTTTGATGGCTCCAAAGGAAAATTTGTTCATTGGTGGCACACCCTTGAACAATACTTCGACAGCTTTGAGGAGGAACTCTCCGATAAGCAAAAAATGAACATCACCATATCTTACATGACAGGTGACAATATAGCCTGCTGATTCGCAGACCTCGCCCATGAAAACCAATGGATGAGAAACATCTCCTGGGACTTCTTTGAAGCAAAGATGAAGGAGTCTTTTGAACCCCCCTCCTTAGCTTGAAAAGCCAAAAGTGAGTTAATGGAGATAAGACAATATAAAAACGAAAGTGTCCAGGAATTCTTCCTGCGGATGGCACAGCTCGCTGGACGAGCAAAATTCGACATGCAGCAAAATCAAAGAACCATGTGTAACTCGGTTTGCAAGGCGGTTCACCAAGAAATCGTGGACCACATCCTTCAATCTGACCCAGATATGATTGACGAAACAAACATGAAGCTTTGGGAAACCAAGCTCACTAAAGCCGATGTCATCTTGAGAGATGTAGCCAATCAAAAAAGGCAAGCGTCTCAAAGGGGTCCCACATATAACCCCCAATTTACACGCCGTCCACAGGCCACCTATCCGCCGAAAGGACCTCCCCCCACTTCCACCTTGACCACACCACCCACCGCTGCCGCCTCCTCCACTCCTCACCCGAACGCTACAGGTACATTCCTGGGCTGAGGAGCACCAATGGAGCTTGATCAGGCGTGTGCGGTAGGAGTATGCCGAAGATGTGGAAAACCATGGCCGTGCAAGGAACACCTCCGCCCTAGACAGGCTACGAGGTTTTTTTCATCTATTCCAAAGGAACAATATGCTGAGATTAGGGCATTAATGGATGCTGCCAAGAAAGAAGATGTAACTACCATTCCAGGTTTTCAGTCTGTACAGTAGATAGCAGTCGATCTTCTGTACCAACATCTAAGTCATTGCCAAATAATAAATATACTGTGTTAAAATGTGATGACGAGACTGAAACTAACGAACCGAAAGTAAATCTTCCCCGAAAGGAAGAAACAAAAAGCGTAACCATTCTCAAAAGGAAAGATGACAAAAAGAAGAGTGCGGCTGAAAAGCCCCCTTCACCAAAAAAGAGTGACAAGGCTGCTGTGTGCCCGCCTCTACAAAAAAAGGAACAAGGATGGAGAAACACCGCTGATCCATGGAGCATCTGCTGGATCCAGCAACAAACTAAGTGTCCTGATATTAAAAGGATGATAAAACACATCCAATCCTTCGTCCATGAATCGAGATTGCCTGAGGTCAACAAACAACTAGTAAAAGACCTTCAGGAGATGACCAAGGAAAATGCATACTGGGTGATAAAAGATTTACAAAACAAACCCAGATTTGTAAATGCCTCACTGAGACGAAAGGATAAAAATTCCTTAACACTACCTGCAACAATATGAATGCCTGATGGGACACAGGCAGACATACAAGCTCTTGTTGACTCTGGATGTACAGGATCATCCATTCACAAGAACTTCATAGCAGAAAAAGGGTTAACTACCCACCAATTACCAAGACCTGTTTCCGTATACAATGCTGATGGCACTCTGAACCAAGCAGGGAAAATAACGGAGTTCGTCATCATAGAACTACAAATAGCCAGTCACAAAGAACAAATAGCTTTGGCTGTTACTGACCTTGGAATAAATCAGATCTTCCTTGGTCACGACTGGCTAAAAATGCACAATCTGGAAATAGATTGGAAAACAAGTAAAATCCAATTCAGATGTGAAGACGATCATATGCCTGATCTCGTCGACACTGAAGAAGAGGATGAAGACGAAGATTTCTCATACGCACAAGGAGACAGACTGTTCCAACTAAACTGCGAAGAATATATAAATAACACCACCACAGACATTGCAGTTGAAGAATATAAAAAGAAGGAAAAGAAAACCTTTGAACAAGTCGCTCCTGAATACGTACATGAATATAAAGACGTCTTTGCCAAGGAAAGTTTCAATGCACTTCCCCCACGACACCCATGGGATCATGCAATCGAACTTCTACCTGGAGACCATGAGGTTGACTGTAAAGTTTACCTGTTAAACCCAGGAGAACAAGAGGAACTTGATGCATTCCTAGAAGAAAACCTGAAGTCAGGGAGGATAAGACCATCGAAATCTCCCTTCACATCAGCATTCTTCTTCATTAAAAAGAAAGATGGCCGTCTACACCCCATATAAGATTACCAGAAATTAAACGCTATTACCAAGAGAAACCGGTATCCACTTCCCCTCATCAGCGAACTAGTAGATAAATTGAAATCCGCCAAATACTATACCAAGTTCGATGTAAGATGGGGATATAATAATGTACGAATGGCAGAAGGAGATGAATGGAAAGCAGCCTTCAGAACCAACTGAGGACTATTCAAACCCCTCGTAATGTTCTTCGGCCTAATGAACTCCCCCACCACCTTTCAAACAATGATGAACTCCCTATTCCGAGACCTGATAAATCGCGGAGTAGTAGTCGTCTATATAGATGACATAATGATCTTCACCAAAACAATCGAAGAACACCGAAAAGTAGTCAAAGAAGTGCTGCAAATCCTTCGAGATGTGCATCTCTATCTGAGACATGACAAATGTGACTTCAAAGTCACAGAAACGGAGTTCTTGGGACTAATAGTCTCACAACAACAAGTGAAGATGGACGAGAAAAAGGTTAATGCAGTCCGCGATTGGCCTATTCCATCCACAAGGAAACAACTTTGAGGATTCTTAGGATTCCTCAACTTCTACCAACAGTTCATAAAGAACTTCTTCCAAATAGCTTGTCCCCTAAACGAGCTCACATCAGAAAAAAAAAGAGTTCATCTGGTCAGAAGCATGCCAATCAGCCTTTGAACAGCTGAAAATCACGTTGACCTCCGCCCCAGCCCTTGCCATGCCCACCATAGATGATCCGTTCCGGGTGGAAACGGACGCATCAGGTGTAGGATTAGGCGCTGTCCTTTCACAGTGCCAAGAAGGTGTATGGCATCTGGTCGCATTCATCTCAAGATCCCTTAACAATGCAGAAAGAAACTACCATGCATCAGATCTAGAGATGCTTGCCATAATGCATGCCCTAAAAGAGTGGCGACAATACTTGCTTGACACAAAACACCCTGTGGAAATCCTAACCGACCATAAAAACCTCGAATTCTTCAGAAAACCACAGGATTTATCACACCAACAAGCAAGATGGCAACAAATAATCCAGGAATATCACATCACAATCACTCATCGTCCTGGAAAAACAAATCCCGCGGATCCTCTGTCCAGGAGACCAGACCTTAAAAAGGGGGTAAACGACAACACTCAACAAGTACTCTTACCCGACACCCTCTTTTCAAATGCTGTAACAACTGAATCTATCTTAGAGCGAATCAAAAAACTCCAATATAAACAAGAAAGATTCGCAAGAGAAGGACTTAAAAAGGAAAATACCAACTGGACAACTAAAGATGGTCTTGTCAGATGGAAAAACCTCATCTATATTCCAAATGACGCTTCACTCAGAGAATCTATAATAACTGCCAATCACAATCATCCCATCTCAGGACACCCAGGCGTGAAAAGAACCAGAGACTTAATCATGAGCGAATATTACTGGCCCACAATCCACAAGGACATCAAAGCTTATGTTAAGGGTTGTGACACTTGTCAAAAAGTCAAAGCCCGCAATACTGCTTCAAAGACCCCTCTCCACCCAAATGAAATCCCATCTGCCCCATGGGAAATCATATCCGTAGATTTGATTGGACCACTCCCTCAATTCCAAGGCAAAAATGCAATCCTCGTAGTAGTAGACAGGTTCACAAAAATGATTCACTTAATACCTGTCACTGATACCATCACTTCATGAGGAGTAGCAGTAGCCTTCTGAGATAATGTGTTCAGACTCCACAGAACACCAAAAAAGGTCATATCAGATTGAGGACCCCAATTTGTATCATCTTTCATGACTGATCTGTACACTCTACTAAGAATCGAAGGAAACCCATCCACCGCCTACCACCCACAAACCAATGGCCAAACTGAAAGGATTAACCGCGAGGTGGAAAAATACCTTCGAATCTACATAAATCACCGACAAACAGATTGGGCCAATTGGCTGCCCATAGCCGAATTTGCACATAACTCCCAAACCTCCAGCACAACTGGCTTTTCTCCATTTATCCTAAACTTCGGACAACAACCTATCATCCATACCCCCTCCACTGAAGTAAAAAACAAATCCGCAACTGATTTCGTCGATGAAATGAAAACCCACCATGAAACAGCCAAAAGAGCACTGGAGAAAGCAGCCAAACAGATGAAACAAACCCATGACAAGAACGTTCAAGAAATCGTCGAATACCAAAAAGGTCAACTAGTACTCCTCGATGCCAAAAACATCAAAACAAATCGACCAACCAAAAAATTTAACGATAAACAATACGGACTGTTCAAAGTCAAAGAAAAAGTCGGCGTAGCAGCCTACAAGCTAGAGTTACCAAAAACCTGGAAAAGTATTCACCCGTGTTCAACGAATCACTCCTTACACCCTATCACCAACCCACCTTCCCATCCCAATCCAAACCTAAACCACCACCCCCCATGATCGTTGAACAACACAAAGAGTACAAAGTACAAGAAATTGTCGACTCAAAGAAGAAACAAGGGAAAACAGAATACCTCGTACAGTGGAAAGGTTACCCAAAAGAGGAACAAACATGGGAACCCAAGGAAAATGTCACTAACACTCCCGACGTTATAAAAGATTTTCACAAAACACACCCACAGGCAATTCGCACTCAAAATGAGGACAACTGCGATTGTGACCTTTGTGTAAAGAACACCACACTTTTCCATGATGAAAACTTCCAAAAATTCGCTCACTCGCTCAATAAATTACCTGACTCTCTCTTTGAAATCCCCATCCCTGGATCAGAACCTTCGATTGATGGAATCCTAGTCGAAAGGGACTTCGACTGTTAAAAAGGGGGTAATGAAACAATCATCTTAAAACAATCATATTTCTTCCTTTATTTTCTTCTCTTCCTACCTTTCATATACTCAACTTTCCAATCACGTGACTATTTCCTTTTATAGACATTTCCTTATTTAGTAAAGACCGGCCCTAAACTGGTCTGTGTGCATTCCAGCATAGTATATAAGTAGTCACATCATCTCATGTATTCCCTATCTTTGGAATTCTCATTCTCTTGCTTGAATATTGACTTTGGTCGACTCTTGTAAGTTTTGAGCTTTTCAAGGGCAACCTGGGGTTATGCAAGACGTCACACCCCAGATGGTCCCATTTGATTTCGCTCCAGGACAGTGGGTGGCATCATGTGTTAGGGCAGTCTGTTCCCAGAGCACGACTTGAAGTATCTATTAGTGATCAGACATAGTATAGGGTCAGAATCTAGTGGATCAATAGTAAAAAAATTATGTACTGAGGTGAGCAGCTCCCAGTTGGAGAATGGAGTGCATGGATCAACTTTCTGGTTGGCATATAGGAGTGGTGGGAAAGTGGGGTACTTGGGCTTTGCAACGTTCTGTTGTATTCCAAATGACATGCAGATCTCCACAAAGTCAAGGCAGTGAGGGGCAGCTTCACAGCTGAAGTAATGGCTTGGGAGTTGAAACAGATCCTTGGCAACAGCGCAAAGCTTGTGGAGTTCACTGGATCGACTGGCACTCATGTAAGTTGTCAACTAGTAATTCGTTGTTAGATTCAAATATCAGCCAGTTAGGTGCAATGTGATATTATATGTTAGCAATGCTTACCTGATTGGTGAAGTGATGGGAGGTTCAGAGATTTTGAATATGTGGTGGAAGCATCGAGTCCAACTCAGTGAGGATTGCAGCTTCCTCTGCAAGCATTGAGGCATAGTGAGCCTGGCCAATGATGTCTAATGAAGTGGGCAAATTGATTGATACACCAGGAGTCAGTGGATGGCTGAGCAGTTCCTTGGATGGCAGAAACATCTCAACCATGATTCCAAACTTCTTCACAATTGTCTAAATCTTGCCATCGAAAGTGCTGAGTGTGTCGGGGATGTTTGACTTTGCTGACTTGTGAGGCTTGTTTGCTGCAGCAACCCAATTCTCCTCCTCTAAGATATGACATCATTCCAGTACTGCATCCAGTTTGAGCTGTGCCTGCCTCAATGCCTGTGCATGACTAATATTAGAGCTCATAAGTCGAAAGAAAAGAAAATAGAACTACCTCTTCTAGTTCTCTTTCTCTTGATGATGGGCGGCTGAGATTCATTGATGCAATGATAGGTTCATTGTCATCAAGGTCCATGACAAGAAGACCAGCACGACCAGAGATAGAACTCATGATATGGATGACAAGTGCCAGATCGTATCACGAAGGTGGTAGAGCCATTTAGATGGAGTCAATAGTTTGAGAAGGCAACTTGGGCTGGGGAGCTTACCCCATTGCACTCCTGGTATTTAAGCATTCAACAAATGGGTAATGTGGTAGCCCAATATGGTTCAGGGGCAGCATATGTGCCATGTTGTGACTCAATTGCATCTGAATCTGAATCAACATGCATTTTGTGGAGTGTGACTAAGTAACTGCAAAGTACACACCATGATTTTGACGTGTTATGAGGGTGGGTTCAGGGTGGATTTAAATGGGGTGTGAGCCAGATTTATCACTGGGCCTCAATGGCGATGTTGGTAATTCAGATTACCAAACCTACATAGTAAAGCAGAATCAGTCAGATGTTTGTTAGAAATGAGATCACACTGTTTATTAATATGGAGCATGTATGGGCAATATTTTGTCACCGCCATAAGTTTACTTGCTGGTTCCATGAGGCTTTGTGTCTGGATCACGGCGCAAAGCCATGCAACATAAGGGACAAGGCGGGTTAAGGGTCCAGGCACAGAAGAGCTGAACTCATTTCATTTAACTGTAGTCACAGGGAGGTAATACGAGCTGCAGGAAGATGTGCATCTTGACGACATATCAGCTCTCCAACTGCTATATGATGGCTGTTACGCTAATGCGTAACAATGGTACACGAAGTGTACTTCCTTATTAACCAGCGCTCTTATAGGCTAGTTCCCTTGAGTAAGGTATATCCTAGAAATAGGATAGACAAGAAGATTAGGACGAGAAGTCCTAATGTTTGATTTGTCGGAGACAAGTAGAATTCTCTAGAATAGTCTCTGTGAGGGGGTCGGCGTCGAGGAGGTCTTCTTGTCCTAGGTCTTGGACCGGAGAAGAGTAGGAGGGTGACCCTACGCTTCGACGTTGCTGACTAGAGACTCTTCAAAGAAGAGTGAAGAGGGGAGGGCGGAGAGAGAGACAAGCGAGAGGAGATCGCGAGGAACTTAGGTCTATAGGCACCAGATTATACCAGTAAGGGGTACACTCTATGGTGTAGATCAAAGTTAAGAAGAAAGAGGCGTTAGAGCGGAGCTCCAACTTATATACCCCAGCCGTAAGGGCTTTAGGGCAGGTAATGGTCCGTGCGCAGCCGGGAAATGCTAAGTATAGTAGGGATATAACCGGATTAGGTAGGCCGGTACCTGTCTGCTGAGCACAAAGCCAGAAAAGGAAGGGACCGCTTCTCGTGAGAAGGTATAGGACGCGTAGACGCGTCGTGGGAATCATCGTGTCGCGTCGCGACGTGATGGCACGTGATCGGTCAGGTGTGGAGAGCGAGGTGTCGGCTCAACACGAGGGAGGGGCGGTGTTGCCTCAAGGAGGTGAGGCGGTGTGGATCTTCGGGAAGGTCCGAGGGAGGGCGGTGTCATCCGGGGATAAGGACGACGGGATGTTCCGAAGGCAGTGCGAGGGACATGCCGGGGAATATCCAGGGAAGATCCTGGGCAGATCCAGGAAAGGGGTGGTGTCGTCAGACGGGGATGACAGGGAGTGGATAGCCGGGAGAAGGGTGTGGTTGAGCGTTGGGGGAAGTATGGTTGAGGAAAAATGGTAGGGGGTCTTCCATAACCATAACAATGGCAAGTTGCATGCTGCGGATGAGAAAGCTCGTTGCCAGTTGCTTTGCAAGCCCGACCATCAGTTCCTTGTCTTTCTCCATCACAAATGAGAACAACTGTGATGCAAGTGCGTCATTCAGATCAGAGCATGCATTGTGCTGTGGGGAGATGTACCTCAAAGAGTGCCTTTTTAATGGCAGTCATGACCATCTTGCCATTGTCATTGTGTATCCCTTCTTTGCATAGCATGTTGATGATTACCTTTGTGCAGAGATCAAAGGATGGGCTGAGATGCTAATAGTTGGCCAAGAGAGCATCACTGTGCTTGACATGCACCACCCCAGCACAAATGGCGTGCAAGAATGTTGACACCATTGCCATGAAGCAGTACTCTTGCTTGAGCACAGCTCTCGTCGGGGCTTGGCCTATGACATATATTAAAATCAGACTTGTAAGAAGCAGACAGAAATGCACCTGGTGTGATGGGTGATTTTGTGCATGTCTTGGAATTACTCTTACCTTTGCCCTTGCCACCTCTGGCAGTGGGCATAGGCTCCTCCTCTTCCAGTTGGAGCAAGAGTGGCTCCATAGGCAGTGCATTGCCATGTTGTGATGTTGCTTGGCTCAGATAAAACAAGATATGAATGTTCATGAGATTTTGGAATACCTATCAATTCAGGATGAGATAGATATTACCCACAGCTGTTGAACCCACCGCATGTTTGACGACCTTGGCTGTATTCGACTGCTATCCAATGATGTAATTGACTAGCTTCTTGGTCAATGAATCACCTTGCTCGCACAGTGTTTGTTGGAACTTGTTACTGTCAGGGAACGTGTCCTTGACATCGGGTAAGCTGCAGGCCTTCCAGATGGTGTGCAACTCAAGGAGATGGAGGCCTCATTTGACCATCTGATTCTAATCCAGGTTACAGCATTAGTTTCATGTTCCATGAAAGAGATGGCAAGATAGCCACACTCACCCATTCCTCTTCCTTGTATCCCAGATGGCCTCTCTCAACGAGGGTGGAAATGATCCACACACAGACAGCACCCAGTGTGAGTACCTTGTCTTCTGAGCAGGACACCACCTTGATCTCTTTGCAGCCTGCAACGGCATCACACAGGTGCATCACCAGCTCATCCTCAAGCTTGAGGATCTTTGTGCTATTCATGTTTGTCAGTGACATGGTGGCAATGAAATGGCAGATGGCAGAAACAGCATTGGTAAGCACAGACTGTGACAAATGAGATAGAAATTGTTTTGATATGTCATCCTAGAGGCTTGTGTATGCCTACAATACATCATTATTGCATTCATTGATACCAACTGAAATCACATGACAATGCACGTTCATTATTCACATCTCCAGGTACAGATTGAGGTTCATCAGTGGTGGGATGAGCAATACTTGGGATACTATCCAGTTTTCGTCTGTTTGATACTTGATAAATAACCTTGGCAGTCCCTTGATCAATGCATGGGTCAGGTCCAATATGACTGTCTTTTTGTCACTCTGAGACAAAAAACATAAGCCAAGGGCCATCAAATGCAGACAGTGACACAAGGCAAACCTTCTTTCTGCTTGTAGACGCCAATTTGGTGTGACACAATGATGCCATGAGTATCTTGAGCAGCATGGTTTCCTCCACTTCCAATAAGTGCCATGCAGGATCTACTGTGTTTCTTGCAGACCCCACGAGTGAGTTGGGTCTGTCCATGTCCTCATCTCTACCTGCAGAGTGGTCAAGCAGTAGGACATCCAAGATGCACTTCCAGTCATCAATGGCATTGACTTTGTCCCACAGTGCTTCGACAACAAGCACTATCTGTCCTCTTGGATCAACCCTGGTCAAAGATGGTAGGTGTGCATGGCAACTTGGCATACCAGCAACCTCACCCACTTCACTTTCCTCTTTGGCAGCCTCTGACACATGGTCAAGGGCCTTGCCCCACTTGACCAGCAACATTGCCAGGGCTTTGACACCTGCCCTCAACTTGACCTTCTCCCCTTGTTACACCCTATGATGGCTGAGACATGCTCATCTGCCACTTCTTGCCAGACCCTGGCTATGAAACCAGACACAGCTTTTCTGACATGGGCTTTTGCATCAAAAAGGGGAAGGCACATGCCATTTGCATTCCTCGTCTTCGAGGAGGGCATTGCTGTTGATGGCACTGAGGACACCTATCATGGTGGTGCGTATGCTCAATTCAGTATCACCACTGGCCATCTTGAGTAACTGGGGTTTGAAGTGTTCGGTAAAGTGAGTGAGTGAACCCACATACTCGGATTGTGCATAAACAACCAGGAGTGCTTGTACTGCTTCAAGACAGACAGATGTGCTAGAATCCAAGAGGACCCAGCCAACATAGCAGAGATATGATCCATTGAGGAAGTGTGCAGGATAGTGGGAAAACCATGAACCCATGGCTTTGATGAATTCAGCATGGATGTTGGGGTCCAAGTCATGGTACCTGTGGATGAAGGTTCTGACAGCCCAGGTACAATGGAATTGGAGGTTGAGGGTAACGGTTGTGAACAGGATGACAGGGGATGGGAAGGGGGAAAATATATTGTTGAGGGTAACAGTTGCAATGAGGGAGGATTGAGAGGCAATGCAGGGCATTATACATGTGCATGGATGATGATGAGATCCCCTGGCTGTTCTTCCCCAACGTATGGATGCAAACCATTAGTAATTTACGCTATGGCCAAGGAGTGTTTGCTCACGTTTCTGTTTGGACATGCCCAAACTTGCCTGGAGTGCATGTGATGACAAGTATTGAATCTGTGGGCAACCCTTAGAGGTATATCCATCGCAGGCTGCCTCCCTGAAATACACCTATTTGCAATGACCAGTGAATGTGGAGAAACAGATACAACACGGAATGTACCTGGACTGTTGTGCTCTACACAACACCTTCACCTTGTCCCCAAGAAACTAAGGGCAACTTTGAGCATGGGTCCCTCTGAGCCTTGGTAGCTGAAACAGGCTCGCAGGTCCCAATTGAAGTCAGCGAGTTTATGAATAGTGCCCTGCATCTTGATGCATCTGCTGCATACGAAGAAACATGTCAGTATTGATAGTATCAATTACCAAGTAGTCCCCATTTTGGCCAGAATCCTCGACCAAAGCTGCATTGCAAACGATAGACTCCACAGAGAATATTTCTGATGCTGTGTGCTGTTGAGCACATACTCAGAAAAAGTCAAGATGCTTGTCTTTTCGTGAACATGGCCCAATTGCAGCATCATATGGATGTACCAACATGAGAGGGATCTTCTCACAGGATAGGCACTTGAGGATAAAGAGGAGTTGGCCGAAAATGTAGCCGTTCACTGTCTTAATGATGATGCAATCATAATGAGGGATGCCATGAAAGGATGGGCTGCAGTGCAAGTAATCGACACATTGACACCAGTCTACCACAGATTCATAATTGACTTTGATATAGCGGTGTTCAACAAGCTGTAAACAAGCTTTAGTGTGAAGCCAGATTGTCTTTCAACTGGTTCATAGTATATACCTCATCTTTGACATTCAATTGGACCTTCTGACCGTCAAGAAGTGCTCTTCCATTGGGTGTAAAGTCGAGAAAGTTGTTGATCTTGATATGAAAACATTCAAATGCTGAATTGCTAGCATTTGCAAGCTCAACACTTTCGAACGTCCAGCTTGGCTGCTTAGACCCAATTTTCACATGTAGGTATTTGTCCAGTGCACCGACATCCTCATCTGAATCTTCCAGGTCATCAGCTGTCATTTGGAGATACTCGTTATGTTCTTCAATTTTGCACCATATGTACTCTGACATGAGTAAGTCATGGTTGACATGAAGAATCTGTGTTGTTAGGGATGCGTGAGGTCCAAGCAAACAAGAATTTGAATTATAACAACATAACCTACCTGTTGTGCAACATTCTTGAAGTTAGTCCGTCGCATATAGGTTTGCTTCAAGGGTCCATGCATCTTTTCATTTGGCTTTGTGTTGTAAACATGGGTTGACCCTTTTGCGAGGATATCATCAAAGACATGATTGCGGGTGTGATTCTTTGGAAAGTCCCAGTTCTTCGGATTGTCTCTATCCTTTGTTTTTTCAATATAGTTCTGTAATTTCATCAATACCCAATGTGAATAATTGATGTACAGCAAAAGACATACATGCAACAATATGGAAAGTGTTTCAAGCAATTCATGGCCACTCATGATAGTTTTTGAGGTTTGCACATCAAGTGCAATGTACAGGTCAAGTATGACATATGCTTGAATGCACTGCAGGAGAAGATAGCCAATCTTGTTGTTCTCCTCAGTGATGACATTGTGGCCAGCAAAAACGAGGACCTAAAAGAACAAGCACACAGTAGCAGATGAAAATGAGTAATACAAAGACCAATATTGACCTTTGATATATCTTCATGCTTTCTTCTGTCACTAAATGTTATATCAAATACC
>JBBPKW010000119.1:0-26352 GCA_038089475.1 Boletus aff. vermiculosoides | reverse complement strand
CATCAAGAGAGTAGGCTGCTGTCGGGTCAACTTGAATAGAGGGGGTAAGGTAAACTTGGAGGAGAAGAGGTCTTTCTTTAGGATCCATCTTCCTGTTGCAAGGCTAAGTTGACCTAGGGATATGCTCCTCTTCCACAGAAAGGTGGCAATCAGTTGGGAGAGTCTTTTTTAATGAAAGAAGAGAAACAGGGGAGGGCATAAGAAGATCAAGCAGGAGGAGATTGCAGGGAACTGAGATCTATAGGCACCAGTATACCAAGTAGGGAGTATATATGAGGTATCAGATTGAAGTTAAAGAAGAAGAGCTGTTAGAGTGGAGCTCTAACTTACATATATACCCTTGGTCAGTGGCTATGACTTTGATTATAGTAATACTAAGTATAGTAAGGGTATATCCTGAACTGGAAACAGGAGCCAAAGAAGGAGAATGTCCCATGTAGGATGAATGAGGGAAGGTCTCGAAAAGGAGAAAGAGGAAAACACAACCAAGAGGGGTTGTGAACCAGGAATAGCTGAGAGAGGCTATGGGAACAGCCAGGAGAGGCTGTGACCGGGAATAGCCAAGAGAGGCTATGGATGTGATAGCTGAAGGTGGCAATGATTTGGCCAGGAGAGGCAAGGACCAGGGGTTTCCAGAAAGAGATCATGGGACAGCCAGGAGGAGCTGTGACTGGGGTTGCCACTAGGAAGGGCAATGGTGCAGCTTAGAGGGGCTGTGGCTGGAGATTGCTAGGGAGAGGCAGTGCAGTAGCCTAGAGGACTAGTGGTTGGAGACTGCCAGGAAGGATCCAGGGGCAATCCAGGGAAGATCCAGGAAAAATCCAGGGAAAATCCAGGGAAGATCCTGATGGATGGTTTTGGGGGTGGTTATAAGGGAACTGCCTGGAGGGGATAGTTGGGAACAGCCAGGAAAGGGCTGAGGTCAGGAGTAACTGAGGGTGGTTATGCTTAGGACAAGTTGGGATTCAGTATCATCCAATAGGAGGAAGAGAGGAGGGGACTTAAAGAGAGAAGGCAAGAGTGGGCTCATCCAACTCAAGAGAATTTGTGGGTGTGAGCAAGCGCAAGGATGCACTTAGGCAGGAGGTTGGTGTGATAAAAGGAAAAAGAACTGGTAAGACACCATAATTGTAACAACTTGTTATTCATATGCAGCTGGTGTCTATGGTTCAGACTTGTAACTTTTGATTAAGAATAGACTCTTTCTCTATCATCTTCTGTCAGCCGTTGGTATATAAGCTGCAAGGTCAAGTCCAGCTAGTGGTTGTCAAAAGGTGACCATTATAGTATGGGCAAAAATCACAATACAGTAGTTGGATTCTATTAACACAACATTGTGAGAACACTAGTGCCATTCACATATCAGTTCCTTGATCTTGTATGGATTTTTATATATATAAGATAATAAAGATGATCTTTCATAATTTGTACAAGTTATTGAAAAATTGTTAATCACATTGTCCCTAATATTGCTATATCACATCCTTATCAGGTGGCATAGCATAAGTAAGGATCAAAATATAGTAGTTGAATTCTATTACAAGACAATCAACCCCAATGATGCTTATGAATTCTAATTTACACTGAAAATTAGCTCTTAAGATACTCAGGCACATCTTTTATAGCTGTTTTAATGATCTTTGACCTATACAGTGACTCAAAAAAGTGTCCCAATGTTGAGCCATTTTGAAAAGATTGGAAGATTGTAGGAGAGCAAGAATAAATCAGGTAAAGTGCTTGCAGGATGGATGAAAGTAATTGCTCTTGGCATTCAGAAACTACTTTGGTCATGTGATTTGGTTGCCATGGGAGTGAGATACAAGCATTTCAAAATGGCATGTCATTGAGACACTTATTTGACCCTGCATTTGACAACCATTATGTTATATATAACATAGGTATTTGACAGCTATTAATGGTTGCTATGTTGCCAGGCTGTGTAATTAGGTAAGTGACATAACTCCAAGAAATATATATACCCTGTGGTCCACTTCAATTGACCTCACCACACCATGAAGTCCACTTCTACCTCTATTAGAGCCAATATCCTTGTTCTTTCTGAATCTGGTCTCTTTGCTAGGCAGATTGCATCCAAGACTGGTCTAGGGAAGTCTACTGTGGCCACAGTCATCAGGGAGATCCTCCCAGAAAAGGAGAATGTCAAGTTAGAACATCCTTCCAAGCTTTCTTCTCTTGACAAGAGAAGAATTGTCTCTAGTATTACCACTGGAAAGGCTGACAATGCTGTCCAAGCCACCCATCTCATCAACTCTGCTCTCTCCTCTTCTATCTCCACTCAAACTGTTCACAATGTTCTCAAGGCCGCATTTCTAAAAGCTGTGGTCAAGAAGAAGAAGCCTCTTTTGTCTACCAAGCATAGAAAAAGAAGGCTGAACTTTGCTCTCAAGTACAAGAACTGGACTATGGAGGACTGGACCAGAGTTATTTGGTCAGATGAGACAAAAATCAACAGGATTGGATCAGATGAAAGAATGTATGTGTGGAAAAAGGAAGGTAAGCCTTTACAGAATAAGGAGATTTAGGGAACAGTGAAGTTTGAAGGAGATTCTTTGATGGTTTGGGGGTGCATGGGCTGGAATGGAGTGGGGATACTTGCAGAGGTGGAGGGGAGGATGGATGCTGAGCAGTATGTGTCCATTCTAGAGGACAATCTGCTTCCTAGCATGGAGAATTCTGGAATTCCTAAGAAAAGCACTATTTTTCAGCAGAATAATGACCCTAAACACACCTTCAAAAGGGCTCAAATCTGGTTCAAATCTCAAGGGATTAGGCTCCTGGACTGACCAGCACAGTCACCAGACCTCAACCCCATTGAGCACCTTTGGAAACATCTCAAGAAAAGACTCAACAGCTATAAAAGACCAGCAAAAGGAGTTTGGAAGCTCTGGAAGAGAATTGAGGAAGAGTGGGGGAAGATAAAGGTTGAGGAGTGTCAGAAACTCATTGAGAGTATGCCTAGAAGACTTGAGGCAGTGATACAAGCAAAGGGAGGGCATACAAAGTACTAAAATCCATAATGTAATTTGGGGTCAAATAAGTGTCCCAATGACATGCCATTTTGAAATGCTTGTATCTCACTCCCATGGCAACCAAATCACATGACCAAAGTGGTTTCTGAATGCCAAAAGCAATTACTTTCATCCATCCTGCAAGCACTTTACCTGATTTATTCTTGCTCTCCTACAATCTTCCAATCTTTTCAAAATAGCTCAACATTGGGACACTTTTTTGAGCCATTGTATCTGCACATATACATAGATGATTGGCTTTCAGATAATAATAATTATTGAGATCATGGCAAATATAGGGTTTGTAATTATCTTGTATAGCATTCTCAAAAAATTTCAGATTTACTGATATATCCCATCTGTCTTCAACTTCCTCCTCCAACCCCTTCTCCTATGTTCTTACATCAGTAAAACCATGATTTTGGCACAGTGGTACAGAGTGGTACAGACTTACAGTATATACATGGGAAAAATATATTTGTCCTATAGCAATAAAACACATTTTAGACTCTTTTGAATTTTCTACAGTTGCTGTACAGGGGGGGACCTATCTGTAACACTGTCACTCTGTACAATTCTGTACAGTGCTATACAACCACTTTGTGTTTTACTGATGTAGATCCCAACTTTCTCTCCTTTTGAGAAAACATGGACCACTTACATATGTAACTA
This sequence comes from Boletus aff. vermiculosoides, assembly GCA_038089475.1. Classification (NCBI taxonomy): domain Eukaryota; kingdom Fungi; phylum Basidiomycota; class Agaricomycetes; order Boletales; family Boletaceae; genus Boletus; species Boletus aff. vermiculosoides. The sequence continues at coordinate 22,651 of JBBPKW010000119.1, read as the reverse complement.
TTGTTTTGACACTCCTCTCACTGACACTCTGTACTTAGAAGGCACCCTTGTTGAAAGGGACTTCAATCCTTGAAAGGGGGGTAATGTCATGTTTCTTCCTTTCTCACTCTTTGCACTGTCACAGAAAGTCTCAAAATAGTTTAGAAGGTTCTACATACTTCCACCAGATCATTTTCATTTCCGAATCTTAGTCAGCTTACCTCCAGTTATATAAACCCTCCATGTATCATAGTAACTTTCCCCTCAGAATAGGAATCATCTTCACTGTGGAACATCCCCTTGGAGTTTCTTAAGGTCTTTCCTCAGATCTGATAGAAGGACTCGTAGCATATTGTCAAACCATCTTATAATATGGCCAACTCCACAGGCAGTGAACTTTTATTTTACAGCCCATCATGTAGTACAACATGGTCTATCACGGAGTAAACTATTGTTCGAATGGTTTGTCTTTAAAAATTAATAGATCATATAATGATGCTATCTGATTACCCTAGAGGACATTTAAACAACGGGAGCACTCTCAATTAGCGTTGAAATTTACCTTGCACTCCAAAACTTCAATCACATCCCGCAAGCGATCACCTACGGCGCGGCGCCTCGCCGCTTGGGTGGCACAGTCTAAAGTCCTATACTCCTCGGCGAGGTCACTGTAAACCCTTGCATTGGAGTGACATCAGCGAAAGCACGACAAACGATAAAGGCCAGGCATACTCCCTGAAGTGAGCAAACTCGTCTTCGAGCTCACCAGTGACCCGCGCAAGTACAGTTTGAGGTGGAACATCACCCGATCTCAATGTGCCGCCATTCCTGTCCATCCTCTCGAGAATTTCCTCGATCGTATATGTACGTCCGATTCCTCGGCCGATCTCGCATGGGTGGTCAGGCTGAGGTCGCGGTTCAATACCCTCATCGAAACCTTCGTCTTTGTCCTCGTGGCGATCATCTGGAGTTTCATGATTGTCTCGGCGAACGCCATGGCGATGGGAGTGGTGGTGACCTTTGCACATTCGACATGAAGTTGCATTATGTCGTGGCGCTGAGAAGAACAAACGTTCCATACGCTCCGAGTTGATTTTAGGGAACGGCGGGTTGGCTTCCGCTCCACCATCGGGCTTCACGGTTGGATCCTGAACACGACGACGCGAACGTGGACTGGCGCAGTTCTTCTCGGACGATGGCGACTCATTGCCCGAGTAAGAACTCTGGACCGACGAATTCGACGCACGCTCGGAGCGACGTTCATCCAGATCCACCGATATCCGATCTACTTCGTCGGCATCGATAAACCGTCTGACTGAAAGTTCGGGTGATTCAGCAATTGGGGGAAGGGATCGATGAGGATCGACGGAAGGGGTGTCCACCAGATGGTCGCTTTGCTCACTTGGCGCCGCATCGCGCCCTTGACGCCGTTCATTGAGACCCTCCTCAACGACTCCACGGAGGACCTCGATTTCACCAGCAAGTCTCTCCACTTCGGTTCTGAGCTGGTTGATTTCTTGCGTCTTCTCTGTCAGTGAAAGAGCATCCGATTCTCGCAGCCTACGAAGTTCGTCGAGCAGCTGCTGTTGAGAGGACAGGTCGGACGTGACGCGTGTAAGGTGGGACCTCAGTGTCGTGATAAGTGCTTCTAGCGCTGCGATGCGTCAACAAGATGTGCTTCATACAATTGGATATACAATCACCTTTCTTCTCCTGGACCACTTCAAAGTATTTGGACGCGTAGGGGTCCATCTCTTTGTGTCTTCTTTCCTTTCCCTTGGCCCGAGAAGTAGATGGGGCGGCTATGCGGGACGCACTGATGTCAATCGCATCCTGAGATTCCATAATTCGCGTGCGTTCTCGGACGACATCACGTTTACACTCCTCAAGCTCGTACTCGAGCTCTCTGACTCGACGCCGTGCAATGCTATTCTCTGTTTCCAAATGGTTCAACCTTGTGTGAAGCGCATTGAGTGATGCTACAAGGCGAGCTTTCGGTCGTGTGATCAATTTTCCTTCACGAAACAGTAACTTGATTAAGTTACCTTCAACTTCTTTAGAACCCGGACCACGCACACCATACCGTTCCAAGTTGCCCTTCGCTGGAGAAATCACAGCGTTTGTTAGACCCGTGACGTCCGGGAGATGCACGCGACTGCGGTTTGACTTTTTTGCTGAGCGACTTTCATGATTTAGGTCACCTGCTATATCTGGAACATGTCGACTAGGTCCGTCTTTGACCACAGGACGGTGTGCGGTAGCAGGAACAGGGATATTATGATCCTGCGACTGTTCTTGGGCCTGGCGTACATCTCGGACCAGGCCTCGAGCCAGTTTTGTGAAGCGGGAGCCCGACGAGGAGGGCGTTGGCGGCTGAACATTAACATGTAGTTGGACTGGAGCAGGCTGTGAAGCGTGTCTGCGAATTGGAGTGGCAGTGGTATCAAAAGAGACCGTAGCTTTCCGTGCCCTGGGAGTCATATTCCGCCGAGAAATATTCGCGTCTGCATGTCGATTCGACGACGCTGGTATCCCATGTGACACATGCTGTGGGGCTCGGGGTTGGCCACCGCGAGGACGTCTAGGGGAGAAGCCGACGCGTTGTAGCGTTTCTGATAACTTTGGACGGGAGATATCCTGCGACCTCTCTGCCTCGTCTGCATCAGAATCCGCGTGACAGGCTGAAAAGGACGATGATGACATCGTCAGAAGAGGTTAGTATACATTGATACACCTGAATTGGTGCTCCATACCGGCTATGATGTCTTGGAGGGGGCGTTCAGGATCGTATTCTGCGCCGCTGATGCTAGGCTCCTTCTTCCCACCTCTGCCAAGTCCTGCAGTAATAGTGACGGCGCTCGCATGATGGGCAGCAGTCGACATAGTCCGAACATCATACGGGGCGATACCTTCATCGTCATGGATCGACCACGCGCGAATGTGGCTGGCGTCAAGATCCAAGTTTTCCCGGGAGTGTCGATCAAATGAGGCAAATGCAGGAAAATGTTCTGGTACAGAATCATGTCTGGGATACTCCAGAGACTCGTTGTCACTGGCGTCATCGTCCGGCACAGAAGATAGATGAAGGGATAGATCGGTGTTTTGCAAGTTGTGTTCAAGCTGGATGCGGTGTTGTTCCAGTTCATCCCCGGGGATGCTGAAATCACGGCGTGATGACCTCCTAGCCATTTGAGGTATCGCTGGAAACAGGTTACAAAGAGAAAAATGCAAAAGCAAAGAAAAAGAATTGAAGCGGGGGAACAGCGAGGGAGACGAGAACGGAAGAGTAAACAAAGTTGACACGAGTGGAACGCGTCAGTCACGTGAGCGTTTTCAACCCCCCGATATCGGGTCACTTGCTAAATTTACACACTCATTTTCTAGCGAGCTTCGATAAGGCTCTTGTCCATGGAGCAACAGACCCACAAGGCACACCGACCTGCTCAGTCTGGGGGAAAGGCGGACAAAAAGGGCAAGGGAAAGCAGCATTCTGGATTCAACGAAAAAGTGCGCCATTAGCAAACCATCTGTTCTTGGCCTCATAACTTTACTTCCGCCCAGGCCTTTGCACCCAAGTCTGGGAGACGAGCTGACAGACAAGGCCGTAGAAATGCAGAGCGCAACCAGACTCGCCTACATGTCCCCTTGGTCGATAGGACTCCCGACGACACACCGCCACCCATCATTATTGCAATTGTGGGACCTCCAGGGGTTGGCAAGACCACCCTCCTCAAGAGCCTCGTTCGTCGATATGCGAAACAAACCCTGCAAGAAGCCAAAGGACCTATCACTGTCGTTGCAGGGAAAAAGCGACGACTGACTTTCATTGAGTGCAATAATGACCTGAACTCCATGATCGACATTGGCAAGGTCGTTGACTTGGTACTCCTCATGATCGATGGCTCGTTTGGCTTTGAAATGGTCTGCTCTTCGATAATTACCACTTCCCTTCCCCGTTCATGATGTTGTGTACAGGAAACCTTCGAGTTCCTCAACATATTACAATCCCACGGATTTCCAAAAGTCATCGGCGTCCTCTCCCATCTCGACCTCATCAAGAAACAATCCACCCTCAAAGACACCAAGAAAGCGCTCAAAAGGCGATTTTGGACAGAGATTTATCAGGGCGCAAAACTCTTTTATCTCTCCGGTGTCCTCAACGGTCGGTATCCCGACAGCGAAATCCTCAACCTCTCTCGATTCATTAGCGTGATGAAGTTCCGTCCGCTCGTATTCCGAAATACCCATCCATACCTTTTGGCAGATCGTATTGAAGATCTTACGTCACGCGAAACGATTCGCGCATCGAAAGGCAAATGTGATCGAACAGTCACATTGTATGGTTACCTGAGGGGTACCAACCTCCGTGAAAGCACGAAAATCCACATACCTGGTGTCGGAGATCTCAACATGACGTCTGTCACTGTACTAGGAGATCCTTGTCCCCTCCCTGACGCAGATTCGGAGAAACGGAGAAAACTGAGCGAAAAGAAGAAGTTGCTTGTGCATGCACCCATGAGCGACGTCGGAGGTGTCATGTATGACAAAGACTCGGTCTGGATAAATGTCCCCGGTAACTTTACTCGTGGGCCAGCAGATGGTACGCCATTCAATATGGAGGATAATCGCTAATTGACGGCGTTGTTTCAGCACCCCACTCGACACCTCAAGGAGAAGGAGAACAGATGGTCATCGATCTCCAGGACGTTGATGCTACCCTTGGGGATGGCATCTCTCGGAGTCAAATCAGATTGCTTGGATCATCGTCTAAACACCTCAGCGTTGACACAACGTCCCACTTGCGTGACGCCAGCGACAGCATAGAGGGGGATGAACACGACGACGAAAATGATAATTGGTCGGACGAGGGCTCGGAAGATGGGGGCGAGCTGGATGAGGTAGCCTCAGAGAATGGCGAAGGCCCATACGTGAACTCTGACGAGGACGACGGCCTTGACGAAGATGATACCTTGGTGACGTCGTGTGGCGACAATGGGCGCGCTGCACACCGCAACGCCACGAGATCCCTGGAGGAACTTTTCGGGGAAGTGGAGAACGGAGACTTCGCGTTCGCGGACAGTGACTCTGAGCTTGGAGAAAACGATGATTTCTTCCATCCCAAAGAAATAGCTGAGTCATATGGTGATGAGCTCGATATGACTAAGGAGCCACTACTGCCTGAGAGCCTGCAGGAATGGGAAGACGAAGAAAACCTCGACTCGATACGTTCGCTTTTCATTACCGGAGATGAATCCGCTGCTGGTGGTGCAGAAGAGCAAAGTGAGGACGAATTGGAGGGCGGAGAGTCCGAAACTACCGATGCCGCAGCACTCGCTGCCAAAAAGGAAGCACTCAAACGCAAGTTCGATGAGCAATACGACGATCCGGAAGGAAATAAAATGGATTTTTACGACGAAAAGAAAGATGAGCTGAATCGTCAACTCCAACTCAATCGAGCAGAATTCGAGGATATCGATGCTGAAGGGCGTACGTTGGTGGAAGGTTACCGACCAGGAGCCTATGTCCGCGTTGAACTCTCCTCCGTTCCGTGCGAGATGATCGAGAACTTTGATCCTCATTATCCGATTATTGTTGGAGGTTTATTGCCGGCCGAGGAACGTTTTGGATACCTTCAAGTGCGCATAAAGCGACATCGTTGGTTCGCGAAGACCCTCAAGACCAATGACCCACTTATCTTTTCACTCGGGTGGCGACGTTTCCAGACAATCCCGATATACTCTCTTGATGATCACTCCATCCGTATGCGCATGCTCAAGTACACTCCAGAACACACGCACTGTTATGCGACGTTTTATGGTCCTGTTGCCGTGCCAAACAGTGGTTTTTGTGCTTTTAATTCATTAAATGGAGATGGCTCTGGATTCAGGGTATCGGCCACAGGTGTGGTTCTCGACGTTGACCGATCGACGAAAATAGTAAAAAAGCTGAAGCTTACGGGAGTTCCTTTCAAGATATTCAAGAACACGGCCTTTGTCAAGGACATGTTTACGAGTGCGCTTGAAGTCGCGAAATTCGAAGGGGCCAACATCCGGACTGTTTCAGGGATTCGGGGTCAAGTCAAAAAAGCGCTCTCGAAGCCAGAGGGTGCATTCCGGGCGACGTTTGAAGATAAAGTGCTCATGAGTGGTGAGCGGTCATTTTCGACGTCGACGTGACGGGGCTGATAAACGAGATGGTAGACATCATTTTCTTACGAGCATGGTACTCGATCCAGCCTCGCCAGTTTTATAATGCGGTGACATCGTTGCTCCTGTCGGAGAAATCGCGATGGCAGGGTATGCGACTCACGGGCCAAGTGCGACGAGATGATGGCATTAAGACGCCGTTAAATGTCAACTCGCACTACAAGCCTGTCGAACGTCCACCGCGACGATTTAATCCGCTCAAGATACCCAAAAAGCTACAAGCCTCGTTACCCTATGCATCGAAACCGAGGTCGATGAAAGCGCAGAGAAGCAAGACATACATGCAACAACGTGCTGTGGTGATGGAGCCGGAGGAGAAGAAAGCCGTTGCGCTTTTGCAACAGATCAGAGCGCTGCGGAAGGACCAGGTTACGAGACGGAGGGAGAAACAACACGAACGGAAAGAGGTACACCGGAAAAAGGCTGCAAAGGAGGAGGCGTTGAAGACAGAAAGGGACAAGGAGAAGCGGAGGGATATTATGAGGGTGGCTGGGATCAAGCACAAGCGCCAGACAGAGGTCGAGGAGGGCACTGCATCGAGGAAGAGGCGGAGGAGTAGCTAGATGTGACAATGTGTGACGGTGACACGACGCGTCACGGTAATGCGAGTGCTTACTACGGCATGATTTGTTCAGTTCTGACTTGGGATGAGCGGACAGTCCGAATGGTATGCGAATGGTCATGGGTCGCAGGGGACGTACTCGCCCGATCCTGCCACGAGCGGGGGCATCCACCACCACGCGCAGGGACACGCCCCCGACGCCGTGTATGACGCCCACAGGTTGTTCGCCGCGTACCCGTCCGCCTCCGCAACGCCCTCTGCACATGGTATCGTCTTTTGTCTATCTATGCTCTCCGTACTGACCAGACGCGAATAGTGACGAGGCATATGAGCAATCTCTCCACCCCCGCCCCACCACCGACCTATATGCATGCAAATTACTCTGCCATGCATGCCATCTCCTATCAAACACATCCTTCGTCCTGTTCTCCCCTTTCAGAGTACTCCCGCGAACTTGCTTATCTCTCCAACCCTTCTACACCTGCACAACACTCCCAGTACTGGCAGGCTACCAGGGACGAATCGGTCCGGTATCTGTCCTATGGCACACCGTGCGTGCTCACCCGTCCTGCCTGTCTTGCCGACTAACTCATCGTCCATCTAGCATCAGCCAACATAATTTCTCCGCCCCCTCTAACACCTCTAACTGGACTCTCGCACCCTCCAACTCCTATAACCCACCGGCGATAGCCAACTCCGTTCTCCAACGGTTCAATCCAACATCGGCCTATCCAACACCACCCCCGCCTGGCATCCGTTCCTCCTCCTCCTCCCTCGCGTTCGCCCTTGGCTACCCCAGTCAAGCCAAAGCACAGCAGCGTGTCTATAAGCCAGAGGAATCGGGTCCCTTCTTCAAGGATTTCCTCAATCGTTCCGCTCAGCTCTTGGATTCAAAGCCCATCCAACCGGCAAGCATTCCAAAGCCCGTTCCACCAGAAAGCACCCCAAAGCCCGTCCAGCCAGCAAGCATTCCAAAACCTACCCAACCAGCGAGCACCCCTCAGCATTCGCCCACAAAAGTAGACTCGCTCCCTCCGAAGCCACCTCCCCCAGCCGTTCCCCCACCCTCTGTAACCCCTAGGAAACGTAAATCTCCGGATGAGCTCATCACCCCTTCTCAAAAGCGCATACATGCGGCGAACCCCACAAACTCGCCCTCTATCTGGAGATCTGCAAGTGAAACGCCGTCTCACAAGTCGTCAAAGTCATCCCGCCAAGTGTTGGCATATGTCAACGTTCCTGCGCCCACTTGGAAGACACCCTCGACAAAGTCATCGAAGTATTCTGGCGACAGGGGCTCTGGAGATGAATCTGCTGACGAGGATGGTGATTATTTGCGTCACGATATCCATGCTAGTGTTAAGTCCTCCGCTCGACGCATTGGAGACAGGGATGAACGAGGTATCATGAGTCACATACCTGACAAGCAGCACCGCTGATTCTCTGTGTATCGTAGCTCCCCTTGAGAAACTCAACACCCTGATTGAAGATATACTCGAGGCGGAAGATACCCTTGCAGCCGATATCGAACCTGCTGACCTCCCAAAGGAATACTTTTCTCCTCTTACGATTGACTGCAACCATCCACACCTCCAGCCAAGCATCGTAAGAAAGTTAACAAAATACATCAGTCAGCTGGCTCGTCCCTCTAAGAGATCCAGACGTACAACGCGCGAGGGTGTCGCTAATGCTGGCTCTGGGTTTAAGGCGCGAGACGCGCTTGGAGATATCGAAACCCCCATTTTGTCGAGATTAATGAAGATCTTAGAGCGCTCAATCAAGGCAGGAGAAGATTCGGATCCGCTACGCACTTCCACTTACCATCCTCCGGCTCCTTCGGCTCCTTCGTCACCCACCAAATCGAAAAAGGGTCAAAAGGCGCCCGTGGATGGCATAGATGCGCAGGAGGCAGACGGTTCCACAGTGCATGATTCGCATTCCCAGCGACTTACAGACTCAGATGTGCATGAACTGACTGTTCAATTGGAAGTTTCTCGGGATAGCATTTTCGCTGCGGAATGCTGCATGGCGCTCTTGAGTGGCGAAAACCTCACAAAACAGGTTCGTGACTTTAGTTCGGGACTCTGTCCGGTTTACTCAGTCGCACGGCAGCTTTACTCGGAAGAGTTGATAACGACTTGCCTTAGCACTGTTAAGAATCAGCTCACTACGGTCGTCTATCCTTTTGTGGAGGGCACAGGAGTCAGCGGAGCAACGTCTCCCCAACTTAATTGCCTACTTCGCTATACGCATTCTAGCTGTGGAGACTTGCGGAGGCTACTTACTGAGCTCTTTCAAGCTCTCGCTGCCGCCCTTCCCCGCATTAACTCCCTATTTTCCGCGGATGGGATTAGCATGTCTGACGCAATTATCATCCAAGCGGTTTATATTGCCATAGGACCATTCTTTGTTGTCGAGTCTGCCGAGAGTGACACGAAGGGTAAGCGGGAGAATGTCGTGTTGAGCACACTGGGGAACAGTGCCATGAGAGGCCTTCGTCTCGATGCTCTTTCAATCATTCGAAGTGTGAGCATCTCGTTAATACTAGATTTTAGCTGACTGATTCCTTCAAGGTCTTTGCAAACCACGAAGATCAACGGTCATGGATCATCGAAGAAATTTTGTCGTCACTTATCAAGTTGTCGAACAGTCACAAGAAAGCTGGACAGTTCCGGTCTGTACTTTTTGAAAAAATCACACCCTGTCGTTAATAATATATCTGTAGTCTACGCGACGGCCGTTCGATACGTACAGTGTCCGCCTTACTTCTTCAACTCGTACAGACGTCGGCACGCGATGTTCGAATAGTTGCACGAAGGATTTCCAAAACTCGTCAAAATCGTGTGCTGCGGAATCAGGACAGCACAACGGAGAAGCCCAAAGATGTCATTATCGATGAACTGGACATAGAGGTGCGTAAGATGTGATGCTTCGTGATTCGTTTGCGCTCATGACACTAGGAGATACAACTGTACATGTCGGGCCTAGACTCGGCCACCAATGCAGCGAAGACAATCGTTCTCTTTCTGACACAGAGGTATGTTCCTGTTCCCGTGTCCGCTTGCATATACTCATTACATGTCTAGATCCGGGAAAGGGAAGCTGACGAAGAATTCAAACGAGGCCGAGTATCGAATCATCCTCGATAACCTAATCTCTGACCTCCTGGTTGTCCTATATTGGCCAGAGTGGCCAGCAGCAAGTTTGATTCTGAGTGTGATTTGTAAATTCATGGTATGATTATTTGGACATGACTAGTCATGCGATTTAGCGGGCTTTCTTCACCAGGTAGCCTCACTGGATGACGTGAAGACGACTGTTCAGATAGATACCAACGCGGCAAAGGCAATAGCTTTGGATCATTTGGGGGTCATTGCTGCTCGATTACGATCTAGCATTATAAAGGTTCGGCAACGGAGTGGCAAGAATCCACTCGTCCCGCTCGACGAGGTATGCATTTCATATCTTGAAATAATTGGCCTTACAGTCAGGTCCCCCAGATTCTTTCAACAGAGGATATGCGAGATTTCGAAGTGCTCCTGACTCGCCATGAAGCCATATCTTTTCACTTGGTGAAACGTTCTTCTGATGATCAGGCATATGAGGTACGTCACAAATTATAATGAAGTTTGGAGCTATATCACTTTATCGAGGTCAGAGCGCTCGCGAACTTACTTCTGCAATGTGGGGCCATGAGCTGGCAAATGCTTTACGAATGCTGCGTGGCACTCTACCCCAGGAGGACGGTAGACCTGTACAAAAATCATCGACGCTCAGTCTTTGTATGAAGCTTCGGAATGCCCTGTCTGAAGTATGGACGAGCCGCGGCAATGATGTTTTCGATGTTGGGTGAGTATGTATCAACACGGCCTGTCTCAGTGTTTCATACTTTGCTAGATCCGAAGACGAAGCAGCACGCGTTGACCAACTTGCAGAGGAGATTGGCACGGTTCAACATCTTAGGAGTTCTTTCGGACCTATACTGAACGTGGTTCTGATGGCTCTTGACGCACCGCCTGTGTTCATGCGGACCAAGGCATTGCGAGCCCTTGGTCAGATTGTCACCAGCGACTCCAGTATACTTTCCACGGTAGGCATATGTACAATATCACCGTCTGCATATATCTCATGCAATACAGGCGAACGTACGACGAGCCATCGAAGGGCACCTTCTAGACTCTTCTCCAGCTGTCCGGGATGCCGCCGTCGAGTTGATCGGTAGATACATGATAGAATCCCCCGAAGTGGTCGGTGATTACTACTCAAGAATTGCTGATCGTATAGCGGTATTTGCTTCATCGTCCTCCTTACCGACAGCTCGCTCATTTTGACGCTACAGGACACTGGACTTGGAGTGCGAAAGCGTGTGATCAAGTTGCTCAAGCAATACTACAGCGTTACTGAGGACCTGGAGCGTCGCGTCGATATTTGCACAAAGCTTGTATTGCGGATGCTGGATGAGGATGACACTGTCAAGGACCTCGCCATCAAGACCGTCGAGGAGTTGTGGTTCCAGACTGCGCCATCTCAAGCCGTTACTTTCAAAGGAAAGCCACCATCATCAAGCAACGCTCAGGACAAGACTTCTTTGCTCTTGAAAGTGTCTGTTATCATGAGCGTGTCTGCTTACTTCAAGGATAAGCAATCTCCTTTGGAGGATCTCCTACACAAGATTATGTCGAGTCAAAATCCTGCGGATACTCCCTTTATGCATGCGAAATACTCTGAGATATGCGAAACCTTGATTGATGGTCTCGTCGATGCTTCCGATCTTCCTGGTTTTGTGAGTGTTGCGTTACTGGTAAAATCGTTATCTTACTCCTGGGCTTACTCGAGTTCCAGACGGTCCAATCTTGCATCAGAACGCTCTATCTGTTTGCGACCGCATATCCGTCTGTACTGTCCGGCAGCAATGCTTCCACGTTACTCCCATACTTGAAGAACCCTGCTTCCGTTCGTACAAACACGTTGATTCCATGTCGTGTATCCTAATTCCACTCCGTAGCCCGAGGAGTTGGCCGTGACTGACTTCCTGCTCCGAGTTTTCCGGATATCAATTCCCCATATGCCAAAGACCGCGGTCAAGTTTGGCCAGGAGTTACAGTTGGTTTTGCAACCCATGATCGTGAAACCGTCGAACGTGGGTGGGGTGGTGGTAGGTTGAGCTGACAAGTCCAATCGAACACGTCTGACTTTTTACCAGTGCCTACAAGAAAGTGTTGCGTGCATGTGTGGAGTTGTACAGCATCTCACACATGATTTCCATCGACTCGTCGCTCTTTTGAAGTCATGCAATGGTGAGTCTTTTGTCTTGAAGCAGTCGGTTGAATCTCACGCGTTTCACAGGTCGTCTTCAGCAAGCTATCGTCCGCAGTAGCGAGACAATGAGCGCTGTTGAGACAAGGACCTTATCTATCCTCATCTTTATTGTGTCCCTACTTGGAGAACACTGCGACTTTGATCATCTCCGTGTTGAGCGACCCGGTGAGTACAATATTGGTTAAAATGACGAGGGAGATTTAGTCTTTCTCAGAATTTGCGACCGAGTTGAATAGCGTCTCAGAGGTAATTAAATCCATAAAGTGATGTCAATTCGTCTAACCACTGCCTGTGATAGGGGCCTATTGTGGAGCACATCTATAACAGCCTCCTCTCCCTCTACGGAAAATTCAACGAACCCGGTCTCAAAGGACGGATCTTGCAGTGTCTAGGTGTGTTTCCACGTTTTTGTGTGTGATTGAGCTTATGGAATCCCTTGCAAGGCTTTTTGTTCCGCGCTCAGCCTACTTTGATGACATTGGAACGGTCTGCCGTGATTATGGATGCGATTTTCACTTCCTCTGATGAAGAAAGCCGAGGACGGTTACTGAGGATCATGCAAGATTTCCTGGTTTCTGAAGCAGCGAAGCATGCCGAACAGCGCAAGGGTGAGTGACATATACTATAAAACTTTCATGACATCGACGTTCGCTGTTCCAGCCGCAGGGCAAGGCAAGGGTGATGGCGTTGTGGATATGGCAGAACTTGTTGGGAATACGGAAGGGTTCGCGGATTCTGGGTAAGACTCACTAGTTCGGATACACGTGATGGTGACGAACCCGTGTTTTTTGAACAGGGTCAGCTCCGCGGTCGTTCAACGTTACATTTCACCCATCTTGGACGCTGCGCTTTCTCAGAACCCGCAAATACAGGCTGTTGCTGTTGATATTCTAACCTTCACCGTCAAGCAAGGGCTTGCGCACCCACTTCAGGTATGCAATGTAAGTTATCGTATGGGTTACTGAGGCCACCAAAAACAACAGTCTTTCCCGATCATTGTCGCCCTCGAAACGAGCCCTATTGCGGCGACGAGCATCCGAGCAAACGCATTGCATGCTATTCTTTACAACAAACACATGAGTCTTCTCAATGCTCGCTTCATCGTCAGTGCAAGGCAGTCGTTCGATTACCAGAAGGTGATCTCGCCAAATAACGTCCAAGGTCAGTAGACTTTGGAATTTTCTTTTCTTGACAATACTGATTTGGTCGCTGCAGGTTATCGTATGCAACCCGACCCAACTGCCTTGTTGCAACGATGGTACTCGCTAATTCGGGAAAAACGAGCGCCTCGACAGGATTTCTTGAAAGCGTTGGTCAAAGCATTTGACATTCCGACCGCATTGAAATCATCACAGGTGAATGCGTCGTCACACACTTCCATCCCTCTCATTCTGAGCAACACCCTTAGGATGATGTTGACTTTTCCCGCTACATGGCCGAAAACTTTGCCACTCTAGATTACAAGACTCAAGAGGAAGTACTCACTGTCATCAAACACCTCACGTCAATTTTATCCACTTCAGGAATGCAACTCATAGAAGTCGTTTCTCCTTCCAACCTGCTGGCCCAGCTCCACGAGCCGCAACAGCAGTCCATCCCGAATGGTAACCACGTAGCGGTGAGACGAACAACTGGTATTGTTGGCAATCACTTATCAAATCCATAGAGCCCCGGTTTGCAACCCCCACTGGAGTCAAACCTCAACATCGACGTCATGAGAACCTCGGTTATGATCTGCGTTGTGATGCTGCTGAAATCCCACTTGAAAGGGTTGTATGGTCTATCCGAGGAGTAAGTCAGCTTGTAAATTTTCGTGGTCTTGACTCATAGTTGTCTGCAGAAAATGTAGTAAATTCGTTCCAGGAAAGAAGAGTGCTATTGGAGACAAACCTGCTATCAAACGCCATCAGTTTCCGATTTCTTGGGACCGTCTGCCGTTCGCCACGGCACCCCTTATCCTACACGAGCATTTGGCAGCGCAAAGAGCGACGGTAAATAGGATGTTTCTTTGTGCGTGGATCGACCATTGACATTCCTTCCATGTGCAGTTCCTTCAAATTTGGAATGAGGACGGTGTAGTGGCTGAACCTGAAGATGACCTCGAGTGAGATACAGCCTTTTATTGTTGTCGTTGTTCTTCTTCTTCTTTCTCCCCGGCTTTTCGTTTTTCAAACGCATATATCATTATCCTCTGTGCATTAATGTATTGTACTGTCTGGAGAATGCCAGTAGAGATCTAATAGCTCAGGAGCTTTCGATGTCCCAACTTGTACGGATATGTCTTGACGACAGACTAAGTCGTTCATCTAACATATTGAGCTTCGGCGCTTCTGAACTGATCGAAACCCCATGTGTAGCGCTCTCTCTCGTCTCCGAACCCCTTTGTTACTCCACCAACACACCACTTTTCCCCACCTGCTAGTCATACTGTAAAATTTGAACGGTAGACAAGCCATTGCCTGTTCAGGATGCCAGTCATGGCCCCATGGTATGACCTTTCAATCTTAATGGGGTTCGAAGGAATTTAACTTGACACACTCCCACAGCTGCATGTTTTGAACTGGTTTAATAGTCTAGATGATCCTGCCTGCATATCGCAGTGGGGAATAACTGTACACATACTGATGTATTATGAGTATGTATATGCCGCTGTAGGGTAGCGAACTTGAGTGTCACTTGAAATGATATTCTGCCAAATGTGGATGCTGTGAGTTCGAAACTCGTCTGCAACGTTGATTCTTTTTGGCTGCAAGGCCACATCCATCGGGGGACGATCAGCACGCCACTTTTCAGGCTCCAATGTTGTGCTTGCGCATGGAAACTCTCTCATATTTGCCCCTTTGTCCATCATCGTGATGTTGGAGTCATCTTAGAGTACATATACTGATAGATCATGAGTATCTACAATGTGATTCTACATCCCCCTGTAGGGTAGTGAGCTTGAGCATCACCTGAAATGATGTTCTGCCAAATGTGGGCAGCATGAGTTCGAAACTCATCTGAGACATTTAGTATTTTTTTGGCTGCAAGGTCGGCATAGATGCTGCTTTTCAGGACCCAACGTTGTGCTTGCGTTATTCCATACAGAAACTCTGTTGCATTTGCCCCTTTGTCTACCACCACCACATAGGAGTCATCTCACAGATTGCTTAGATCACTGTCTTAGAGTACACACACTAATAGGTAATGATATCTAATAGACTACATTCCCTGTAGCGTAGTGAGCTTGAGCGTCACTCGAAGTGATGTTCTGCCAGGTGCGGACGGTGCGAGTTCGAAGCTCGTCGGCAGCATTTACTCTTTTGGCTGTTTTGGGCACCTCTCAAGGTCACTGCGCACCTATCCTCACGTTGACAGCAGAGTCCTTGTACATATAAGGTTTACTTTGTCACTCGAAATCTACATGCATATATATTTAACTAGGATTCCTACCCCAGATCTAGTGTGTAATCGTTATGGTCTCACAACTCTACCGTCGATGAAGGAGACCGGTCCCTTTGGCATCTCGCCGATAGCCTCCTGGATATCGTTATCCAAGCATGGCTCATCTTCGAAGACCCATTTCAATTTACCACCATAGGACTCCGGCAAGTCTTCCTCGCTGATCACTCCGCGAAGTGTATCACCAGGATCTTTTCCTAAAATATGGATCTTCTGACGGGTACCCTCGTCAAACCAGCCCTATTATAGCAAGGTCGAAACTCAATGTCTGATATATATGACAGGAGAGGCGTGTTCTCGAGATGCGCACCTTGATCCAATTCCATATAGTAGGAAAGAACGATGGGGAATTTACGATAGCGATGGTGTTCAGCGTTTCTGGGTAGTTGGCGGTGGCCATCGTGGACGCTTGTTGGAGGTGGCTTCGGAGGGACCACATAGCGGCCAGCGAAATGTCCTCTAGATCTATGATCGTCGTCACGGAGGATATCGGTGTCGGTGGTTCGTGGGGTAAATAGTCGCAGAGGGGTAATACGAAGCGGACCATGCATTCGTAGAGTGTGACGCTACAGCGGTAAGGCGCTCAGTTGGCACTGCCCACTATTATGCAATGGTGCGATGTCGAATCTGACGTACATGCGCTGGTGTCGTCTTTCTAGTGGAGCTGCGTCTAACTCTTGACGCAACGAGCTGTCGAGGGAAGCTAGTCGGTAGACGTACACAGGTAGACCTTGCTACAGACAGAGGAGTCGGACGGTCGCGAAAATGTTAATGCCAATATAAAATGAGCCGGATCGGGGGAAAATCTAAGTAAAAAGGAGAGCCCATACTTTGTCTCGGCGCCCAGTCCAGCGCGGATAGAACCTCCGGGCCGACTCCAGCTCAGGAGTGTCGAACGATTTGAACAGCTCGTCGACGCCATGTTGCCTCCTCCACGCCTCTGCTCGGGCGAATTGCTTCTCCGCCTTGTTGAGGTCGAACCGACGCGCGCGCAGAAAACGCCTTTTGTTGGCAACGTTTCGATCGAATACGCGGCCAGTATCAGACGCATGCTTTTCAAAAGGCTATCCCGGGAGAACCGGGGAAGGGCAGACACGCACATGAGAGTCACGTCATCGTGGCTCGCTCGTACCTCCGAATTCTCGGTTGGAGGCCGATAGAGACGTGCTTGGACAAGGTTTGCTTTGAACACTTCGAGCAGTCCGCCGTGTTCGCTGGTGGTCGTCTGGCTTCGTTGAGGGGTTCGATCCTGTACCTTCCTGTCGTCCGGTGTTGGAATAGCATCCGCGACAGCTGGAGTGACACCATTGCCGATGCCATTCACGTTGGCATGGGGCTCATCGGATTGAGTAGGCATGTCCAGCGGTTAGTTGATGGACAGCGCAGTGGATAGCCGGGGATCGGCAGCAGGGTGTACGAGTTTCAGGCAGGAGATTAAATGAAAACCAGATTCGGAGCGCGATACAACATTCGATAACTAGATTACCGCAGCACCCTACTGCATGTTATTACATGGCTTCCGAATTACTTTATGATGCACTGTGCACCGGGTAGTCATCCTACGAGTGCGCAGGGTTCACCTTTTTGTGCAACAACTCCAATAACTGCCTCTCCTGCTTATCCATGAATAGCATTACTGTCCCGAATCTTTGAACCTTGGTGAAGGCCAACAGGTATTCCCGTACGCTATCTCTCGTATCCGCAGCTGAATCTTGTTCAAGTATGGCCTGAAATGTATGTAAAACGGATTTAAGCAACTCCGGTTCCAACGAGACTTGAAATAATGCTGGGATGGAAGATGGAGAGATTGACTGGAAGAGATAACATAAGCTTCTCGAAAGTATTTTTGCAAGAATAACTAACTTACACGGATGAGATTCCATCTGTCTGTGTCGGATTGTAGGGACTCCCATGACTTGGTAAATTGAAATAGCGTCGTGGGTGGTTTTTGGGATCGTGGCGTAATTGTATTGCTTGGTGTTGGTCGTGGGGTAGATTCCCGCGTGGAAGAGGCAGTCTCACTTGGTGTCCTGGTAACGATGGTATGGTTCCCTGTATGGCGGAATATCCCACCTGACACTCTGACCGGCTTAGACTCTTCGCGCGCCTGTTTGGCTTCCACAAACGTCTGCGGCTTGAACGGAGGAGCTTGTGTCGTGGTTGGCTCGCTTTCTTGCTTCAGTGAGCGCGATGAAACTGGCTGAAGCAGATCCGTATCTTTGGTCTCCGAGGGTGTAGCGATCCGCGTTTCATGGGATGGAGGTGCATCGCCCTCAACTATCTCAATGGGAACTCGACGCCGTTTTGGGGTGATGGTTTTGGGCGTGTCAACCGCCTGCGGGTGGGAATCCAGCTCGTCACCAACATCCTTGCAGAGGTAAAGACCTACGATATTCTTGGAGCGTTGTTTAAGCATCCGTTGCCGTGACAACTTCTCAAGCTCAAGTATCTCACTCTTTACCGATTCGTTTGCAGGCTCTAGCGCGAGGGCCCCGTCCAGGTCTGTGAACGGATGAACGACCATCGGTTTTGATTTGATATCATTCCATACCTGCCTGAGCATCATCCAGGTTCCCAAGAGCTTTTCGCGCTTGACCCCTTCTGAAGAGTGCTTTGACATTGCTGGGGTTCAGCGCTAAAACTTTGTTGCAATCCCTCTCCGCATCCTCGGATCTATAGAGCAACCAATCAGCCGCGCGGAGCAGTTTTGGGATGGATCTGCTATGGACGTACTTGCCTAGTTTAAGATACGCCGCTGCCCGGTTGAGGAAGAACGTAGGGTCGGTACTGTCTGCAAGGATTGCGTCGGTGTAGTGACCAATCGCGGTGGGATAGTCAGCGGCCTTGAATGCCCCATTTCCCTTGGCCAAGTGTCACTACGAAGAAACCGGTTGGGTTTTCCGTCACTCACCTTATCTTTCGCCAGTCTCGCCTTTTCTGACGCCATTCGAGTTTGAGCGTGGCAGGTGGTGGTTGGTGGAAGACCTTATCGAATTTTAAAAGGTGACTCATTCACTAACAGCTTTTGCTTCGCCTTACTAGTACTCGGTCAGGGTAATCTAATTTGCTTACATCCCTCCCGTCTGGTCTTCACGTAGTCTGGTGACCAGCTCGTCTTCACGCGGGAGACAAACCAGACCCCGCACAAAGTCCGGTCATTCACGCGATTGCGGTCCAGGTATGGGGAAGATGAACGTGAAAGTGCCCTGGCGTGCGTCGATTCTCAATCCGTTAAATCACGTCTCTCCAGTCCTTGCTCACATATGTCCGACTCTACAGCCTCTGTCAGTAAACCTGCACCCTCCCTCTCATCTCCCCGACTTTTGCATTCTTTGGGCGATGAAAACAAGTCTGTCCTCAGTATGATGGCGGATGCTCGGCACATCTTCGTCGGAGGCCAGTGCCAAGACATTTCGGTCAGTCTTCCTCCGTGACGTCGTTTTACCGACTCCGTAACGTCAACGTCAATAGGTGTGGGACAAGCAGTCTTATACACTTAAAACCAGTCTTCGTGGCCATACGGGAAGCATACTTGCCTTGGAACTCGCAGAACACAAAAAATGGTTGTTCAGCGCTTCAGGTAGGAATCGCGCGCCTCTTTCATATCAAGTTCTGACATTTCGTAGGTGATAGTACTGTTAGGGTAGGTAATTATTTTTCTACGGTGATTGTCCGCGATCTAATTCAGATTAGATATGGTCTACAGAGACATTCGCCCCAATTTATGTCCTACACCCCTATCTAGAGACCGGGGCAGGCGATCTTTTCTCCTTGGCTTGGAACCCTGTTCTACAAACTATTTACCTCGGCTGCCAAAACACTTCGATACAATGGTTCAACTTTGGTCACCAAGCCGTCGGCCGGTCACCTCAAGAACAGAGCAATTCTGGTTCATCCACTCCCACTCGCAGGGCTCACAAATTCTTTGACAGTTATCCTCAGTACACCCATAAACCCGCGGATCTCTTCGCAAATAATATGAGCTATTCCCCCCCTTTGGACGCAAATCCTTGCTGCAAAAATGTGATCAGAATTCTAGCTTCCAACGTTCTTGATTCCGCACACTTTGGATACGTATACTGTATGGCAATGATGACATCTCAAAGAACAGCTTCCGATGATGCTGCATTGCAACCTGACGCGCCCCATCACCTCTTAACAGGTAGTGGCGACGAGACGGTCAAGGCAGGTTAGATATTGATCCGAGGATCACGGTATTCACCTCTCACTAGATATGGACGTGCACTTCCTCTGGCCCTGTGCTCAAACATACGTTTGAATGCAATCATGGCGCGGTCTTGTCCCTCGCAGTCACGGGCGAAACTATCTTCGCAGGGTGTCAAGAAGGATACGTTCTGGTATTCGATCTCGAGACCAGGACACTGGTTCGGACTATCATAATCCAGGAGGTCGGTCAAAACATTCTTTAAACACATTTCGGCAGAAGGTAATTATACTTTCCAGAATATCGACATATTGTCACTGTCCACGATGAATTCCGAACTCTACACATGTTCTTCGAATGGTCAGATACAGGTTGGTGCTCAAAGATCGTCCGGGCATCCTAATAACACTAACCTCTGTGGATTTAAGCGATGGTCGTCTACATTTAATTGCACTGCATCGTGGAGCGCTCACGAAGGGATTGTACTTTCGTCTATGGTAACCCACTCATCTGAAGCGAATGGATTCGTACTGGTCTCAGGTGCCAATGACGGGTTTGTGAAGGTAAGTTGTCCATCTCGTTCTCCACGCTCGTACATCATATTCCATCCAGATTTGGGACATTGACTCGCCATCAGAAGCGACCTCTGTTCCGCTTTCGGAGAATAGTCTGCCTGAAGCTGAAGATGATAGTCACGGTGAGTGGCCCCCCATGCAAACTCCATATCACTTACATTTTATATGCAGACATCATGACCTATGCACTATCGACCTTTGTCTCTATCCCGAGTGTCAGCTCTAATCCTTTGCATCTCGAAGATTGCCGCCAGGCAGCGATTTGGTTAAAAAAGTGTCTGCACCAACTCGGCGCCGAGTCAACACTAGTAGGGCCCTACTTATATACAATAACTAGTGATCGAGTTCTGGCTTTTAACAGTTGCCTGCGGGCGAGCACAGGAGTCCACTGGTCTTGTCGACCTTCCACGGAACGCAAGGCAAACACCCAAAGCATCGGATACTGTTTTACGGGTAAGGCTGCGCCACTCATATGTTGTCTACCCGTTCACAATCTCTTTAGACATTACGACGTCATCTCAGCTCCTCATGACGGCTGGGACTCTGACCCGTTCACTGCCACTGGCCGAAATGGATACTTGTATGGTCGTGGCGTCACAGATAACAAAGGTCCTATCATGGCAGTAGCATGTGCTGCCGCCGAATTGTTGAGGAAGCGGGCTCTCGGTGTTGACCTTGTGTTTCTGATCGAGGGTGAGGAAGAGGCAGGCAGCCCCGGATTCATGGACGCCGTTACGGCGCACAAGGTTTGACTCCATCTCTTTGCACTCTCAACATTTTTTCACTCGTCCAGTCTCAAATCGGGGAGATCGATGCTATTTTGCTCAGGTATCATCCCACTTTAAATTGATCGTGCTTTCCTAATCCATTCATGCAGCAACTCTACTTGGATAACTGAGTATCCACCGTGCATCACGTACGGACTGCGTGGAGTTGTCCATGCTACATTGGAGGTCTGTCCTCGGGGGTTTTTGATCTAATTTTGATCTAGACATTTCCTAGATCACCAGTGGCGCTCCTGATCAGCATTCAGGTATCGAAGGAGGAGCTACGAGAGAACCCATGCTTGACATGTAGGTTGCGATATTCGATGGCGCGGCCATCTTTCGAACATTCATCCCTAGGATCCGCCTACTCGCAACGCTGACAGACGGTCAGCGCAAAGTTGCAATCCCAGGTTTCTGTGCGTTACTCGAATCCCTCAACGATACCCTTCCCTACCGGCTCACATCGCGATCTCAGATGACAGCGTTCGCCCCCAGACTGAAGACGAAAAACAACTCTACAAGCTATTGTCGTTGGTGGCGCATAGCCCCGCCTCCGTCCTCTCTTCGCGGTGGCGTGAGCCCTCGCTTACGGTGCACAACATCTCTGTCTCAGGTCCTGGAAGTAGGTCCTGCGATTCGAATCGCCCATGGAGTCATCGTGTTCACGGCTTCTGTGCCCCACATAGATCCCACCGTCATTCCCGGAAAGGTGACGACCAAGCTCTCGCTGCGCATCGTGCCAGACCAAGATCTAGAGACGGTCTCGCGTGCACTGGTCGCCCACCTCAATGCTTCATTTGACGTCTTCCAATCGCCCAACAAATTTTCCGTGCGTCTGTCCCCCTTTTTATTTTGTGGGTTGGGATGCGTTGATGCTCATGTGTGCTCGCTGACTAGGTCACTATCGATCACACCGCAGACTGGTGGTTAGGCGACCTCGATGATCCATGGTTCAAAGCGCTCGAAACGGCCGTACGAGAAGAATGGGGCGTTGAACCCCTCCGCATCCGTGAAGGCGGCGTACGTCTTAATTATTTTTTTTTCTTTCCCCTCCCTCCCGATGGCCGAGTATACACTCGTAGATCTCGCTGACCCGTTCCCTTCCCTCGCGTCGCCAGTCCATCCCGTCCGTCCCATGCCTAGAAAAGACGTTCCGATGCCGAGCGCTACACCTCCCACTCGGTCAGAGCTCGGTACGTGTCCCCTTTTTTTTTGTCGTTCACATCTTGCTTGCTTGCTTTGTGCATACGACAAGCGCTGATGACAAACCCACCCCAACCGTTCTCTCTCCGCAGGACCGAGCGCATTTACCCAACGAGCGGATCTCGCTCTCCAATCTTCGGAGGGGCAAAGCCGTCGTCGAGCGGTTCTTGACGAGCGTCGCGGACGTGCGTTTGCTCGCGTCCAATACGGGGTTGGGGTCGTGAGCGGGTTTCTTCTTTCTCTTTTTTTCTGCTTCTTTTTCTCCCCCTATCCCATCGTCGTGCGATCATTTCTATCTAGTTACTGGGGTTGAGACTTGCTTGTTAATCTCCGTCACCCCGTATATCGAATGGTTTAGAGTTTTGATCTCACCGAAATCGAAATTGAACGTCGTCATCTCCCCCTCCTGACGACACACACACACCCTCATCGTT
>JBBPKW010000118.1:8221-25335 GCA_038089475.1 Boletus aff. vermiculosoides | reverse complement strand
CCCACAGGGTCCATGCTTCTCCTCAAGTTGAACCATCCTCCATACACGTTTTGCGCGTGTTACCACTCGCCGAAACTTCCTAAAGGAGTGTCAAACGAGGCTTTGTCCACAGCATACCGCTTCTCACTGGTGAGGCAGGCTGTCTATCAATCCATTAAATGTCCAACGATGGGCGTACACTGTTCATGAATTAAGCGGTGAACGTTCGTAACATGTGGTTCCAAGAATGTACCTTTCTAAGTACTCGAGCGGAGTGGTCAGTACTGCGCCCACCGAGTGTTTTTAGCTTGGACTCGCTCCCCTCGTTCCAAAGCTATTGTAACCTGATATCCACACTCGAGGTGCTCCTACACCTGTCTACGTCGTCCATTTTAACCAGAACTCAGGATATGATTTCTGACTGGGGCTTGATCCCTTCATCGAAATACAGAACTAACCGGCTCGCAGCCACAACCACATCTAGCGATAGATCCGGGGATGACTTTGTTTCTAACATCAACACCGCTTCCCTCCCGGTTCCAGCGTCCGATGTCGCGTTCTGCAGTGACCCATGCCCTCTAAACCTCCCTGAATCCACCGTTCTAGATTGTGCTGATGTTGACGATGCTACGTCAAACGACTATCACAATTCTATCGACGAAAATGACATAGTGATCGCGTATGTTTCTCTAGAGTTACATTTTCAGTTATTTCGCTTAACACCCATTCAATTAGGGTTATGGGACCCACAGGAGTGGGCAGGAGTTCAGTGAGTTGCTCGTCACCAGATTCTACACTCCACTGAGACTTCGACATTCATAGTTCGTGAACCAAGCGGCTGGGAGGAAGGTACCTGTGACAAACTACGGCCTAAGATCCGAGACACAAGCGGTGCAGTCCATCCGATGTTCTCATCCCGACGGTCGTCGGAATGTTGTCTTGGTGGACACCCCCGGATTCGACGACGCACACCTTTCTGACACCCAGATTCTAAAAATTATAGCCAATTGGCTGAAGGACACGTGAGTTTGCCTACGCGGAGTGAACTTCGCCTAACCCGACAATCGCAGGTACCAGAAGAATATCAAGCTTGTGGGTCTTCTGTACCTCCACCGCATCTCAGATGTCAGATTGGCGGGAACCCCTCTCAGAAATCTGGCCGTATTCCAGGACATGTGCGGCGACGAAAACTTGAAGAACGTCGTCCTCGTCACAACGATGTGGGACGAGGTTGAAGACCAATCAATTGGTTCTAAGAGGGAAGAGGAGCTTCTCTCGGGCCTTTGGAAGGGTAAGATAGGCTTTGGCTCGCGCACTCGTCGTTATGAAGGAACTCGCGAATCAGCTTGGGAGATTATTGATCTTTTGGACTTGGAGGGATCTCGTCAGAAGCGTACACCGCTGCAAATTCAGCGGGAAATGGTTGACCGCAAATTGCCCCTTCACGAAACAGCTGCAGCAAAAACCTTGCTTCGTCACCTCGTCCAACTTGCAGGAGAGTTTAAAAAGGCCTGGGCAAAGATGCGTAACGGGGTTCGTCGGAAACCCGGTCCAAAAAATCCTCCGGGTGGCCTTCGGCGTAATGTCATCGTCAGCAGGTCCCCCACAATCTGGTCTTCCCAACCTAGCTGGTCTGTGGTTTCGTCGGCGGATACCGCAAGCATAGCCCCCCGTCACTCTAGAAGTCCGTCCGGCTCAACTGAGAGCGCATTTTCGGGTTGTAGTCCTACTGGTCACACAGATGCACTCTTGGCCACGATCACAGGTCTCAGGATTGTTCATCAGGTGGCGGACATGGCCTCTATTCCAATTCTCCGAGGATCAATCGGGACGGTCTTGCATATAGCTCAAGCGATTCAGGTCCGTATTCTACTATCGACAACCAAGCGTCGTTCTTAGTGGTTTCTCAGGAAATGGGCGGTACACATCACGCGATCATTCGAGTAGTAGAGAATTTTGGATTGTTGCTAGAGCGGATTACACAACACGCAGCGGAATCCCAGCTGTCCAGAGATATGAAGAAAGCGTTGAGATCCTTTCAAAGGTATGTCACCTCGAACGGCCGGAACAGAGGGGATAAACGCATGATTACGATCACCTAAGGGAGCTCGTCGATCTTCAAAAGGTCGCGATGAAGATCAAGGAAAGAGGCCTTATCGCTCGCTTCTTCTTGCACGATGCAGATATCCAGGTGATCATGGCGTGCACCACTTCGATCAAAGAGATCTACGATAAGCTTGAGGTACGACCATCTTAAATACCTAGTCATGCTCCCGCCGATGATATAGAACAGGTTAAGCTTGCCATGGACAACAGTCAGGCTATCGCACATCTTAAAGATCAACTGACAGCGCTACATAATAGCGCAGCATTGGTGTGCCCATTTCCTTGAGTCACTGGAACATTTCTTGATCCATGCGGCAGTGGCAATGCGAATGTCATCGGATGCAAGCTGTTCATGAAGAATCACAGGAAACAGATGGCACTCCGTGACGATGGGTCAGTCCTCGCGATCACTAGTGGTTCATGGGTTTCCCAGGTCGTGAAGCCCGTGCTCTTGAAATGTCAGAGGTGCTGGTCGCCTGAGCGAGGCGACTTCAATTCTATGAGGCTCTTAATTTGCAGCGCAATTCTTTCTAGTATGACACAATAACTTGTATTCTACTACGTTCTGGCAACACGAAGTCTCGTCATTCATAAAGCCTAGTCGGCCGTACCTACTCTACAACAACATTTCCAATGCTGTGTGTCAACCAGCCGTAAATAACCGTCAGCCAACGTGATTTTTCGGATCATTGGGTAGTATCGGAATCTGAACTCGTTGACGTAGGATTCTATTTGTCTGATACCATGGCTTCATGCACATGTACGGCGCTTTTATCTCTTCATACGCTCCGTGAACGATTTTGTTATCCTGATGTCCGCGGTTTGCAACTAGAAGAAATAATAGTGAACATAGTACGACGAGGCGCATGCATACAACTACTTACTGTAGCCTCCACAATGATGGCAGCACGATTGAAATTTAGATGTCAATAATGGACTTTGAGGAGATTGTTTTCGCAGCGCCCAGTAAACTCTTCGCGCCGCTTCAAGTCAAGTGTGCGTTTGAATGAAGGTCCTCGAAATGGTGGTGGTTTCGGCGACAAGTGAGTGCTAGTCGCCGAACGTGGTTTGCGCGTTTTGCTCCGAGGTGTCTGATGGCATCTAGTAGGTTGTATCATCTTCTTAATTGCTCATTTACTTTCTGTTCGTCTTATCGGCTTGGTATCTCATTCAGATGTATCCTAGGTGCTGTTGTCGACCGAAGGTGCCAGTGAGGCATGTTTTCTGACAACTCTTTCTCCATGGACCATGGACTATGGTGCCAGCTTGCCTGAAAAAGATATCGGATGGACGTGGTGAAACTTTAGTAAGTCTAATTATTGAGTCTAACCTTCTGGAGTGTGTTTTCTGCTGACATAATTTAAACCCATACCTTTTCCCATCCTAGTAAATATTGTGATCGCTTTCAAGTTCACGCCCACCAGTTCTGAGACGATTTTGAATCGGCTCATGAAACAAACTTAACAGGATGGCTGGGAGACGAAGAACCCGTTTTTTGACATATCTTGCCCTTACCAGTATATTTTTCTACACTTGGTCGCTCGTGAACAATCTACTTTGGCCATCCGACGACCGTTCACGCTTACTCGCCAAAGACACACTCCGAGCTGCGTGTGATTCTGTGCACGAGGTTATGTGGTCCCTTCTCGAGGCCTATGAGGACGAACTGCGAATTACCTCCGAACAAAATGCTATACATCACTCGGGTGCCAAGTTCGAACGGCTGCAGGCGTCTCTCGACAAACTCCATCAGGAATCATCACATCGCAACATAGCATTTGAAGAGCGTTCCCGTCCGCGTTCGGTCAAAGGGCATCACGTCCCAGACACGCATCAGATCGATATATGCCAATCCCTTGCAGGAAAGCGGATCACCATGATCGGTGGCGAACACATTTACCGCCTTCATGTACTCTTCCTTCAACACAGGGAACGCGCCGAGGGGAAACCGTTTCCTTGCCAGTACCACGAATTCTGTACCCATCACCACATCTGTTTGCCTTATCAGCACTTCCGAGGCGACACCCCCCCACCGCGTTATATCAAACCGCCGACGACGCAAGAACTCATTAAAACTGAGTCCGCGGTAATCAACTATGTCGTCTCCGACACACTCTTTTCCGCACGGAACGAGTCTTCCTGGGAATATAATTCGCCCTTTGTGGATCCAATGACAGGTGTCCGATTGCGTGAGACGTATTGGCTCACAGCTGCACGGAAAGCAAACGTCGTCATCTTGGGGCGCGGTCCTCTGAGTGCGCCCGGTCAGACGTACGCAGGAAACTGGTCCTTCTTGCGCCATGTGCCAGATTACGTGGATAAATCACGCGCCGTCGTCGCAGGCGAATACAAGAGTGACGACGACGTGGACACGCACCAGACTGTCCCACGATCGCAGGAAATCCTCAATGCGGCGGTGCATCTAACCGTGTCTCGTTTCCTTCCCGACGTTTTTCAGCTTTTGCGGTCCATCCGACGGGAGGTTCGTCCGGGTAGACAGAAAAGACTGATATGGCCAAGTAGTTGGTATCGCTTACCGGGTCGAGGTGCCGCGAGGACCGTGCTCCTTCGTCCGCATGTCGGCTTGAAGGTCCAAGACATGATACAGCAGACGTTCTTTCACCACCATCGACCCCGATCCTTGGCGGAGCATGTCCTCACATTGCAACTCTCGGCGCTCATCAACGCAGATGTGATGAACACAGCCCTCCTTGAAGATCCGTGGACATTACTCTTCAATGCACAAGGCGAGTTACACCATAGAGTAATCACGTGTTACCTCTCGCTGACGCGCGTCTCAGTCTATCTACAAAACATGGTGCTCAGAGAGCTTCTACCCCGGTACGGTATCGTGTTTCTTCCCCTCGATGCTCCATGGATCGTGGATCCTGGGGCCCATGGACATGGACACAGGTATGCCCATGGTGCCGCTATAGATGTCGATCTTGAGTGGACGGGGGTCATCGGAGAGACGTTTTGGACAGGAATGGATGGTGTTCTTAGGTATCTAGGATGACATCTGTGTCACCCGTCATACTCATCCGTTTCACCGCTCTAAGCTCGCTTGGACGTGTGTGGGTTCATCTCATCCCAAGTCGATTGCTGGCAGTCCTTTAGAGTGAGATAAGCTATACGAAAAGCTACGTATGATCCGACGGTGATGAAACACCCATTCCAGACAGTCCCCGACTCCCACGGTAGTGGGGGAGGGTTCTCTGCAGCAAACGTCAGCCACCATGCAAACGAGCATAACACCGTTTAACTCCGTGAGATGAGATTATTATTATGTCATCAACTAGGAACTGTATGAATTAAGGTTTGGACGGTCAATTAGATTCACCGAGCTGTGAAATTCTTCGTCCAACAGTCGAATCCGATCACAACATCTTCGACGCAACAGATGAGGACACCTATCGTGCAGTAGTGGACACAAAGGAGGAACAGGAAAATGATTCAAGTGACTCGGATGATATTGGCATGGTGGTAGTCGAGCAGGCTACAACACGAAAAGAAGCTCTCCTGGGTGCCTTGGTAATACCGAACTACGTGGGAACTTGAGACGACCCATTTGCACGTCAGGTGGAAGCTGTTGTGGGATTGTTTGGGCACAAAACACGAGCGCTCGAGATGCAAGGCATGACTCGAGACGACAAGATCACTCACTATTTCTCTCGTGAATAACTTAAAAACATTGTTAGACTAGAATACACACACTTCCTTTAATACTTTCCTGTCCGTAGTCATCTCTCAAATACCCCATACTCCCTAATAACCCATAGCTTTTGTCCTTTCCCGACAGGTATGCGTTAGGAGGGAGTTGACTGTATGTAGGGCGGATGAAATTGCACGACGGGGAAACTCTAGTTGGTGTTCGCGTAGGTATAAGCCGTAGAGGCAAGGCCGACCCGTTTGTTAGTAGTATCGAAGACGCTGTAGTAGCGTTCGCTGAACAAAATAGAAGAGACATGCCCACTAAGTATCCGAGATCGAGAAAGAAAACAGCTGAAACATACAGGAATGTATACCCATTGACAAAGTCGAGCCCAGATCCGGATGGGGTGCCGATGTCACTGACGATGAGATATATTGCACTAGAGTTCCCGCCTGTGATATTATCTAGGGAGCGAGGCCAGATCTGTGCGTTCGGAATGAGATCATAAGAGGTGCCTCCGATATTGAACGACAACGTCTGCAGGTTGGCATACTGATCAGGAGTAATGGTCAGGAGGCCGGTGGTGGGGTCGATGGTTGCTCCTGTCAGGGATTGGTATTGCAGGAACGCGTCTGCAGGGTTCCGAGAGAAGTAAACTGTCAGCATTTAGATAGTCCGTAACCAATGACTCACCCGTGGCGACGAAAAGAAGGGTAGTGCCCGTATCGACGATACCAGCGGTCTGGGGCAGGATAGTAGTGCCGCCATAAGAAATCGACTGGTCGATACCCCAGAAGGTCGACGCAGGTACGGTCGTCGTGAGTGGAACATAATTCACCGAGCTTGTGGTCAGCGAGTCGTCATAGCAGCCGAATATGAGCTCCCCGTTGCTTGGGGACTCGGAAGCAGGGGCAAAGAAGATGCCTACTACTTCTTGCGATATCGTTCCTTGGGTGTACAGATTGTCCGTGACGGTTGGGACTTCAGGTGCATTACTAACAGTACCCACGGTTCTGTCAGTAGGACCAAGACCAAGAATACCATCAAAACCACTGATGTTGTAGGTCAAATTAGCAACACCGATGGATTGCTTGTAAATCACCAAATCGGGGGTAAGTGTGATGGTATCGAGCCACTCCTCTCCAGAGACCACTGAATGAGGATAGGTGACAGCCTACAATACCATGAGGATTGGGATCCGGAAAAACCAAGATAGCTACATACAAATGTACCCTTAGTGTCTTCACTAGAGTTGGTAGGAACGTATTGGCTAGTCGCTCCGACCCAGGTGTTAGAACTTCCGGTATCGACCAGAAGGGTGTCTATAACACCTTAGCGTTGGAGGGAAGGCTACATAGATGGCAAACGTACGATATGTCGGAGGGGTGCCAACGCCGACCTCGGCCATGTAGAACGTAGCGGCATTCGTGGCACTGACTGACCACCTTCTGGCGCTACGTTCCCTGGCGCGGGGGAACTGTTTAAAGGCCTGTACGCGAGCCCGGTCCTTTTCAACAAGGTTGCTGAAACCAATGGTATTGATGTTTGTTGAGAGTTTGAGAGCTGCCTTGCCGGTACCACGGCTCACAGGGCTTGCGTGCACGGCATCCGAGGCCAACAGCAAGAACGATAAAAGGTTCGTAGGGAGCATCCGAGTCTGAAGGATTTGCTACTGACGATGGTATGCCAGTGCGAGCAACACGGCATCGTAAGCCATTTAAAAGTTTTGCGCGCCCAGAACTTCGTCTCTTCCCATGCGAGCTCAATCAGTACTAAGTAGAACAAAAACCGCATACCGCATTTAGCACAAGGTCCATTAACAGGGGAAAAATTAAAACCTGATGAGTCGGCTAGCGGAGAGTATGCGGCGGTCCCGGCGCCAGCAGATCATCCTGAGCAAATAAGGAGCCCCAATTCAGGCCAATGGCAGAGGCAACCACGGACGCGGTACTCTCGACATTGTTAAAAGAGCGCACTCGTGCTCTGGTCCTGATTTAAATAGGTTGGCCAGCTCAGCAGGCGCAACGCGTCTTTCAGCGTTTCAGCGTCACAAACGCCAAATGTATCTCCGACTGCCAAGCATCGAGGAATGATGCGTAACTGTATGGAGATGCCCAGATACGTTCCAGGAACACCAGTCCCTGACAAGCGGAACCTGGTACCGGCCTCCACAATCATCTCCGACCTGTTACCGACCGCTATGCCAACTCGCAAACATTGACGTACAATAAGTATTGGATACACGTTGCATGACCTGACGCCCAATGCGCAGATCTGTTTGCTGAATTCTCTCATCGGCGGTAGTCCCCTATCGGCGGTCCGTCTGTCGCGGTTTGACTGACTGCGTCACAAGACACTGCTGATTTAACTCAACTGTCCACAAGTACCAAGTCCGCACGGATTACTACAAAAGCGACTGGATTACACCTATGTATCTGCTCACCAACGTTTTCCGAAATTGGTATGTAAATTAGGATACATCGAGCAGAAACACGCTGCGAAAATGAGCGCGAACGTCCGACTTCCCATACTTTGGGGAGCAGTGCGAGGTTACACCGTCCGGATCTGGATTGGACTTTATCAACAGGCGCGCCTTCCTGTACGTTCTTCACTTTCACCCGCAGATTTTTTTCGGTGATCTTGATCTGCGCTCCATCGTCCAGCGAACGCCTCTACGACGTGGACGATACCCATTAACGGACAGGCCCGCCTTGCCAGCACCGCCTACACGAAATCAACAATCATCGCTAACCATTTAGTTTGAAATGTCTCGTAAACTTGACCATGCGATCGCTGTCACAGATTGTTTGTGCAATTACCTCGTGCTTAAAATTCGACTGGAGTCTCCATATACAACACACGGCCGAGGGAGCGTTGCAAGCTTCAACTCTCAGCAGATCAAAGTAGGAATGAAATTTCCTGTCTCTCCGCACACCGGGAATCCACTCGTTGTATAACCGGACTCCTGCTGACGAAGCGAGCACTAAGACTTGTGACACACTGTAAGTTCATGATTGCCTTTAAGTTATCTCAAAAGCCTGCGATAGCCAATGTCGTTCTGAAGGGCACCGATGGCACATTGACTCGGGAAATCCGAACGTTTCGTATAATGTTGTTTAGATTTCACCTTGATCACTGAGCGGAGATCAGCATGATCCACACCCTGTACAAGTGCGTGCCTATTACGGTGATTTGCTTATTGATAGACCGTGCAAATTTCACTGGATAGCAGAGTTTTGTTCAGAATCAAATTGAAACTGATGGACCAACTGCTTAGATCCAGCATGCACCAGTGGATAGTATGTCTAATCGTTGGCTCATATCCGACGCTATCAATAAGATGGGTAATTTGCATGAACGAGCAACTTGGCCAAGAGTACACAAGTAAAGATATCTGCAGGTTCCTTGATGTCGCCGAGTCTATCAAGTAAAAATCCTCGCCCGTTATTGGCGCAGTCTCCAGAAAGCCATTCAACTGCGACGGTCCACGTGTCCTCAGCAATGCCGATGCCTTTTCCTCAACGAATGTCATGCAAGTAGTTGGACGCTTGGTATATATAAATAACACAATGCACCAGCGGGCGGTCGAGCCCATCATCCTACCTGGTTGGTTAACTAGGGAGATAACTTTGGTCCTTTATCTAGTTCTGAGCACCACTTCTTGAATCTGAAACAGTGGCCAATCTATCGACAAGCAAACCACTCTACACCTTCAACGATATAAATGCCTCCAATGATATCTTAACGCAGTGACCCGATTGAGATCCCTTGGCATCTCACACGAGTTCTACATGACACTAGTTGGTGGTGGAGTTAGTGTACATGGTCTCAGCAAAACCGATGCGTTGATTGGTGGTGTCAAAGACGCTGTAGAAGCGTTGGCTGCGCAGCGGACATAATGAGGGAAGGAACCTCATCAAAACAAACTGGATCACATACAGGAAACCATATCCATTGACGAAAGCGAAGGAGCCAGCTGGCATTTCGCTGACGACGAGGTATATCGCACTGGAGTTCCCTCCAATGGCGGAGTTCAGAGAACGCGGCCAAATCTGTCCGTTTGGGGTAAGGCCATAAGAAGTACCCCCGATGTTGAACGACAACGTTTGAAGGTTGGCGTATTGAGCGGGGGTAATAGCCAGGAGCTGGGTGGTAGGGTCCGTAGTTGCACCCGTCAAGGACTGGTATTGCTGGAAAGCATCTACAGGTTCGAGATACGCGGTACTATAAGCGTTCGGGTAGTTCGTGGCCAACATTTCACTCACTCGAGGGAATGTAGATGAGAGTGGTGCCAGTGTCGACGATACCAGCGGTCGACGACATGATGGTGGTATTTCCGTAAGAGATCGACTGGTCGATCCCCCAGAAGGTCGACGCAGGGTAGGCGCTCGTGACTGGGACGTAATTCACCGAGCTTGTTGTTAACGAGTTGTCATAACCACCAAACGTGAGTTCTCCATTGTCATTGGGCTCCGAAACTGGGGAAAAGAATATGCCCAGTACTTCCTGGGATATCTTTCCTTGAGTGTGAAGATTATCTGTCACGGTTGGGACTTCGTAGGTATTGCTGACTGTATTCTGGGTCTGGTCAACAGGGCCGACACCAAGAAGACCATCAAAACCATTGGCACCCAGGGCGAGACCCGCGACACCGATGGATTGGTTGTTGATTACCAAGTCAGAAGTGAACGTGACGGTATCGAGCCACTCCTCTCCAAAGAATGCCCCAGAACCATATATAATAGACTATGAACATCCTGTAAATCAAGCACACGTATAATAGGGTGCAGACATACGACTGAATTGCCGGTGTCCACGCTGGAGTTGGTGACAGCATATGGCTGACTAGCTCCAACCCAGGTGTTGGCACTTCCCGTATCAATCATAAGAGTGTCTGGAAAATTCATCAGCTCGGAACGTCATAGACATGGTTAAACGACAAACGTACGGTTTACGGGAGGGGTGCCTACACCGACCTCGACCGTGTAGAAAAACACGTTATTCGTAGCATTGATCGGCTCGCCGCTGCGTCTGTTGAGATATGTAGCCTGTGCCATGGATTGGATACGAGCTCGATCCATCTCAACAACGTTGGTGACACCAGCTGTATTGATTTTGGTGGAGATTGCGAGGTAAACCTTGCCGGTATCACGGCGGAGAGGGCTCGCATGCACGGCCCCCAAGAACAACAGCAGGAACGACAAAAGAGACATGTTGGGGAAGTAGGTCTGAGTCGGCAATATTGAGAATGGAGAAAAACCACCTCCGCGTGTCTTTTATAGTTTTACGGGCGTTACGAGGGAAGGCATGATTGATACTTTCCACGATGCCCGTTCTCTAGGGGGAATACAATATCCATCATCTTGGGAACCTACTAAGTGCTCAAGATGACATATCAAAAGAATACATACAGCATCTTAGATATCCCGGAAATGAATTCCACGGTATTTGATGGGCCACTCCGACCTCGTGGTCATCATCTTGATGCTGCTAGAATTCTGGGACACTCAGAGAAGTCTTCAAAAAATGTGACTTCCTCGGGTTCCATGGGTTCAAATAGAGAACGGTGTTGTCGCTGTGGTTTGGTCACTATGTAACAAGCTTCTAGGCTGATCGAAGCATTCAGATAGGTTACATAGCGATTTGATCGACTTGGCAGAAGCTTCGGGTACTGCCTGGAGCTGATCATCATGTGGCAGCCAGTGCCCATTCAGTTTCGGTCAATGGAAGCAGGGTGTTCATCAATAAGAGTACTGACCGGTGACTTGACTTTTTAATGTGCGAGCGAAGGTACACTGTCGCACTCAGTATGAATGTTGCGACCGTATCACCTTGGTGATCGAGTCGGAAATGAGTAAATCGTTTTTGAACAGAACTGCAAATAACAAATTTCCATATCTGTCCAGTAGCAAGTTTTGGACAAGTCTTTCCCACGATTTGTGAGCCTTGATCAGTTTTCCATTCCACAAATAAAGGAATTACATGATAACTTATCATATGGAGACAGTTTGGGTGCGGTTTTCTGGCCATGGCAGATGGGCCACTGGGTTCTGCCAAGCCATCAGGCTCAGCGGGAGCCGTCGCATAGATTACATAGCGACTTGATCTGACTTGGCAGAAGCTTCGGGTACTGCCTAGAGCTGATCATCAAAATGTAGCCAGTGCTCATTCGAACAGTTTCAACCAATAAGCGCTGGAAGCATGGTGTTCATCAAGAAGATCACTAGTCAGCGACTTGACTTTTGTACGAGCGGAGATGCGCCGTACTAAGTTGTATCGCCTTGGTGATCGAGTTAAAATTGAGTACAGTAAATCGTTTTCGAACGGAACCACAATGTGCCTGTGTCACTGCCGTTATCCATATGACCTCCTTGGGGCAGTGGGTGCGGATTACGGGCGCGCTACTTCCTGGTGATTTGATCCTTAAATGGATCTAGATAATTATCTATCATAAGATATCTATCCCTGTAGTTGCAAAGCCTACTAACGGAAGCTTGAAAAGGATATTCATCTCACGCTCCATAGCCCCAATGATCCTATCCGCAGCCTCACTACGTAGCTGCCAATCTCCTCTGCCTCTAGATTATTGACGAGATACTCTCGATGCACCAGTCGACGAGCATTGGACTGTTCTATCACCATTCTCACGGTGTGGATCTCTGTCGACTTTCTGTCGAATGAACCCTGGCTCGTGCCTGCCTTGCCTAAAGTAAGCTCCACTTCGTTAGGGTCCACTGGTGCCACGGAAACGTCGAAAAGGTGATCCGGCAGCCCACATCTCAAGACGCGCGCACGTTGTGCCGGGGATGTTGGGTGAAAGAATTTGCTACAAAAGTCTAGGGCGTTCTGGAGTTCCTGTTCAGACAATCGCGTGCCCATATCGGACGCTCCTTGAATGACTAGAAAGAACCCAGTCAGTGACCACATGGCCCCATGAGTACGTCGCTCATACCTGGACGGATGGACGTGAACGCTCGTTCGTAACCATCTTCATCGACATCGTTGAGGACATCAATTCGTGTTGCCCGAATCTGCTCATAGGCGCTCAATACAACCATCTGGAATCTAGTATGTTTCCGTTTCTCAGTTTCTTGGGCTTATCGGGGAACCCTAGTAGGTTCCGTCTTACCTCGTGTAACTCAAGGTAAATCTTCTAGAGTACCACGCAGCAGCATCGGTCTCCGAGCAGTCTCCGCGAACCGATGCACAGATGGAAGCTGCAGCCGACAGGGCAGACGTCATCGCAAGGTGGACACCAGACGAGAATAGCGGGTCAATGAAGGCTATGAAACTTGTAATGGACTTGTGGTCACGAAAATTGGAGACATTACACATACCTCCCGCATCCCCAACGATACGAAATGAATCCCCTGCGTACTGTGGTGCAGAGTAACTAAAATCGGCCGCGGATCGCACCAATGTATCCGCGGGGCTGTGAAGGTCGTCGGACGATGGTTTCGAGGTCAAAGTCCCACAACCAATTAGGCGGATCAAGTTGGGGGCAAGCGACAATAGAACTTGATATCGTGCGAGCGTCGAAGACCCCGGAAGCATATTCCACCTTCCCTGGTATTGTTTCTGATTCACAACAACACCAACTGATGTCGTGCCATCATGAAGCGGGATAAACCAAGCCCAACCCGAGTCATCTATGACGCGGTCAATACACACATTCTAGGGTACAGTTTACCACACTTGCCTGTTAGAGCTTCAAACCATGGAGCGCCTTCGCGCTCTGTTCCTAGACCATAGGTTCCAACCCCTGTCCAGTATCCCCAGAGAGCGATGTTTCTCAGCGATTCGTTATAATGTCGATTTTTCATGTATCGATCGGACATCAACCCGGCCCGTCCTGTTGCATCGACCAGGAAGTCGAAGGAAATCTCCCCTGAACGATCGGTTGGGTAAGACCGCCTCCATTCAGCGACCACAGGGCGCGATTGGTCCGAGAAGCGAAGCGACGTCACCCTCGTTCTTTCGTACACGCATACCCCAGACTCTCTTGCGTGATCAAGAAGCAATTTGTCGAAATTCGCACGCGTCTGATGCGTCGTCGATGCAGGAGATCAGAGCATCAAAAAAGGACAATCAACGAAAGACTAACCACGTTCCAGGAGCTGTTATTATGCCCTAACGCAACAAAGTCCGTGTCTGACACGACAGTGGTAGATGCATTTGAACATGATCTGAAGTTCGAGCGTGTAGGTCACGTACATCCCTCTCGCTTGAATTGATTGAACTTGATAGCTGCACCCGGCTATGGAAGCGTCAGAAATCCCACGCGTTCGGGACATTACAGATACCCCAATAACAGACCGCCGACGGCCGTACCTTGTGCTTGAAACCATATTCAACCAACTTCTGCTCTGCGCCAATGAACCTGAGATAGTGGCGAACAGACGGGATCAGACTCTCGCCTATGTGATATCTATATCGTGTAAGAGTACGCAAAGGGTAGGACCGACTCAACAGCGCATCATCAAGCTGACCTTGGGAATTGGGCCGCTTCGAGCAACACGACCTGCAGTCCTTCTCTTGCTAGCGCAGACGCAGCGTAGCTTCCTGCCGGACCACCACCGATGACAAGGACTTGCGTATGCTTTTAGATAGCAGAGTAAAACACCACGCAAGAGTCAACGACGAATGGCTTCTTACAGTTGGGATTGTGGGCTCCATCGCTCGACGATTCTCTTGGGTTGCCTTACGTCCCTGCCTTATATACAACCCCCGTCGGTGCTCCACGGACTCCGTGTATCCTACTGAGTTCCGGACATTCTGGATTCAAAATTCACGTCACAAAGATGAGTCAACTACCA
Source organism: Boletus aff. vermiculosoides (assembly GCA_038089475.1). Lineage (NCBI taxonomy): Eukaryota > Fungi > Basidiomycota > Agaricomycetes > Boletales > Boletaceae > Boletus > Boletus aff. vermiculosoides. Next base: position 10,782 of record JBBPKW010000118.1, on the reverse strand, counting down.
TAAAGGCTGCACATCATTGGGAGAACATCGAAGCCAAGCTGAAAGTTGGAGTTACCAATTCGGTGTGTTCAGGAACTTGTTGTACGTGTATGACAAGCGGGAGTTGGCTATCGTGCCGCTGGCAGGACAAAAGTGTGAACCCATGAATTCGAATATGCTGTCGTGAATCACATGCAGTAATAAACACAATTTAACGTTAATCCCAGTTTATGTGCTGAGCGTACTCTCGTATATGAGAGACGATAGTCTCTTCAATCTCGTGGCCAACGCCAGTTGCAACTTTCAGAATGATCTCGTTCAGAGCCGTGGATCCAAGAATGTCGACGTGGTCACTTGTATTGGCACCACCCCGGGGGATGTTCGGCACAGGGCGGTGAGGAAGCTGTGAAGCAGGGAAATTTCCGTTTTAGTTGATTACGTGTCCATAACAATCAATCGCCGCACCTCCACCGTCGTAATGTTGATTCCTCCAGGATTCCATCGAGGACGTTTCCACCCCTCGACACACATCGCACCCATGCTTAAAAGACTAACTGTCCCGTCGCCTTCTCCCATCTTCACGCCGTTGCGTACCTGTATAATCATCGTAAGAACATTCTCGAGACGCTATTGAAATCTCATGCCTTGGGAGTCAGGTTCTCATTCGTGTACTCTGCATCGATCCAGCTTGAGTGGAGTCGAGAAACGTAATCCGACAGGGGACGGGCAAAATTGCCGATCCCCACTTCTTGCTCCTTGGATGGTTCTGTATCTACCAGTGACTCGTTCGGCACCTGTTGGGCGTGAGCATACCTGCCAATCGAGAATAATCAGCCTAGATTGCGCAGGGTCATGACGTTGCCATGACGTACCAGTAAGATCGCTAGGACAACTAAAATTAATACCAACATCGAAAAGTCCACGACGACGCTACACACCTCTGTCTCCTTTCCGTGCCCATACACACAAATGAATTTCATCGATGGGGCGTTAGGAAGCCTTGCCAACACAATCGATAAGTCAAGCGATCCCTAGAAACAGTTGCCCAAATAAATACCTTATCTCGAGAGGATTGGCCCATTTCCTATGGTCAAAGTCATTCCTCGCTAGCACTTCCTCGTCACGTTCGATCCCAAAAGAGTAATTCGTTGATAGCATTTTCTGCCATCCCAATGAATTTAGTTTATGGTTCAAGTGCGATCCCGAATGAAGCAATCCCCGACCTGAAAACTGCTTGGCGTACGTTCAAGAATCCAGTCACCCACCATTTCCGCCGTCATGTTCTTTGTTTGCGCCGTGACACCAGCACCGTGTGCAGCCACCATTTCTCGGCGGAAAGAAATCAGTGCGCCATGCGAATGGGATGCTTCAGGTTCGTCATCTGGTGCCCATGTCTCGTTGCCCCATATAGTATCTCCTCCCTTGGGATAATGACAATGAGATCTGTGATTGTTGTGTCCTAAGAGAGTGCTACCTTAACCCATAGGCTCGCACTTCCAGCCCAGCTACGGAACAGCTGCTGGCGTTCACTCCTTGAGAAGAAGCGTTCAAGCACTAGGTCGGGCACGGGGTTAACGCGTCAGACGTGAATGGTATCCCCTTGGCACTCACCATAGGCTCCCGCAGGATTCATTTCCACCGTGTCTCTCATCTCTCCAGAAAGGAAAGCGGACATTGCCTTTGTCTGGGTGCATGGTTGATTCTATGATTACTATGGTGATAGATAAGGGTCTCAGCAAATGCTCACTGTACCCTGTATCCCGGTCAGATATGACACGTCATCGACGGAACTCCACATACCAGATATGCTCCAGCAATGCTGAGGAAGGTTTCAATGTGGTTCTGGAGGTTATGTAAGTCTTCAAATGAAGATGCATGGCAAGTGCATGGCAAGACTGACCTCCACCCAGTCAGGTCCACCACCCCCGTGTGCAGGGGACTCTACCCATTTGAAACTAACGTCACTGAAATTCAGTCACCTGGTACTTAGACTGCCAAAGATCACGAACAAGTACTATTACAACAAGGTCAATGTTCTTGCTAACAAGAGATGTGCGGCGTAGTGCTCACAAGTGTCACCTAAGCCGACCTCCAGTGTGAATAAAATAACTCAATAAAAAAAGCTTCACGCACAGTAGGTCCCATGGAGTGAGCGACTATTACCACTTTTTTGCCATGGCGCTTTCTACACCGAAAAAGAACAGCTCCAGTGGAATCGTCTCCCTATTGAATGCGGACTTACTTAAGACCTTCGATCGTGACCTTCAACTTGGAAAAGTAGCTATCCCGTTCTTCCAGATTCCACATTGACAACCGCCAGTCATACGCCGCGAGGTAAAGGTTGTTCGTGTCATAATCCACGACTGCAAGGTTTTCAATGATTTTGGCCCTAACAGATTGGCAAATGAATATACAGCTCTCATACGAGACGTCAAAAACCGCACCAGAGCCAGTATCCTGTCATAAAACTGCTCGCAGCATTAATCCCTTCCGCTGCTCGAACTTTTGCACCCGGGGTGTCGAGACCGGTGTCCGGATCGAGCATCATGGCCGCCATCCACCTTTCTCGATTGAATACCACC
>JBBPKW010000117.1:2039-23286 GCA_038089475.1 Boletus aff. vermiculosoides | reverse complement strand
GTATCAACGTCCAACGGTATCACCTATCAAACACACACAACACAGTATCAACAACAACGACGACGACTTGAACGAGCATTTTTCGAAGCTCGCTCTTTTTTTGTTTGCCAAGAAAACAAGTCCGAGATGAGCAAAGGAGCCAAAAAAAACATGGAAACAAAATATCCGCGCTAGTAAGCGTCCGGCTTCGCGTCTAAACACCAGGCAACGTGAAATCAGGGTAATTCGGCCAATTTCCGAGCTTTGCTGGATCGCCACCAATCCGGACCCACGCCGAGTGCGATGGGGTCGGTCCATCGAGCACGAACAGCTGATGCCAACCGGGTGGACACACGTATGCGTTGGGGGGCGCTGTGATCGTACAGGTCGTCCCAGAGCAGGAAAACGCTGGGAACAGGATTCGTCCACCACTCATCACGTTGCCGTGTGTGCTCGACGAAGCTACATGTCAGTCGTCCGTCAGTAAGTGTCCGTATTTCAGACGAGTGACACACACCTGCGATGAGAGAGATACGCATCGTGCTCGTCGTTCCTTGGTGAAGCGTCACATCGATCGAGTATTTACCGCCGAGTGCCCAATCCGTCTCTGTAATCGTAAACGACGGCTGCTGGAATCCTTGGTTCAGATACGGCGGGATGTACACCTCGATCCGCATTTCCTCGGGATAGACAAATGACCCGTTAGGGTAGTAGGTCTGCGGATCCGAGCCCGAGACCAAAACGCGACCGTCAGGGAGGAGCGTCGCCTCAGAGTGATACAGTCGTGCAACGATCGTGTTGCCGAGGATCGAAAAGCGTTGACCGATGGGCTTCGATGGGTCGTACAAGAGTGCGTTGAGGTTGGGGTCGCTCGCCAGTCCGAATCCGGCGACTCCTTGGTGAGCGCCATTCAGGATCATGTATGTCCTGTAAACAAATCTGTGTTAGCCTCGCGCACGACGCGTGTCTTGGCCAACGCTGGCTTACCCGTCTGGAAGCGTGACGATACACGGCAGCACTCTCTTCGATGGCTATACACGGATCGACCATCCATATCAGATGAACACGCTCGTAGCATACCACACGAGTAACGCACCATTCTCTCCAGCGTCCACGTTGGGTTCGTGGTTTCGGGTGCCATGGAGATACAATTGTCGAGCGCAATACCACCATAAGGTGTTGATCCACCACAAATGAGAATCTCGATCGGATCCGTGTACGGAGCGTATTGCGGGAGAAGCACCGACGATCCTTCCATCGGGTATGTGCGACCCGCGAGGAAGTTGTTCACCGCACCCGGCATGTTGGGTAGCACTGTGATGGTATTAAACGTCACAGGATCCAGTATGCGGGCTTCATTGTAGTATCCTGAACCAAGTTTGAGTATGAGGTATTGATCGCGACAGGGGTATCGCGTCCTCACCGATGAAGAAACGTCCACTGGGAAGCACCATCAAGAATGGGTACAAGTTGTTTGGGTCCGTGCGTTGCAAGTAGTCGAGCGTGATGGTCGTGTCACCACCTGGAGGTTTCGGGAGAATTTCCAGACTAGGTTGAGGTGAACTATTGCTGCCAGTCTCTCCACCTACGACGAGGATACTTCCATTCGGCATCATCATCGCCGTCGGGTACCATCGTCCACGCTGCAAACTTATCTAAACACCCAATAGGCTCGAGGTTGGACTGCGAAACAAACCTGAAGCGACAACTCATTCACGTTCTCCTCCCAATCATGTGTCCCGTTGACACCCGGACTTCCATCCGGCCAGTACAGCCTGACACCATACGTCGACGTGAGCGACCATCCACCGACATTGATCTGCCGTGCCCCTTTATCAGGGAGGATAATACTCCCCGAACAAAACACGTCCGACTTGACGTGCATCTCGCGCCACGCCAACAAGTAGTTGTCCGTCAAGCTGAGATCCAACTCATACGCGCCGGTCGAGTTTGCATACTCGGACGTGCCATATTTTTCTAGAAAAGTCACCTTGTTGTTGATACCCACAGTCGCGATCAAGGGTACGACGAGTCCGCCAATGAGAAACTGGTGGCGGTAATGATGAGCCTCGTCTACCAAAGGAACGGTTACTTCGGACTTGCCTCGTAATATCCGGTGTTGGCCGGCGTGTTCCAAACATAGAGTGGGGTCCCAGTCCAGTAGTAAGTGGATAACCTGTTTGGGCCTCCACAAAGGTGAGTAGGGTCGCCAGAACAAGGCATATTACACTCTGAATCGGCGACAATGGCTCCATTATTGGCAGTGACATCAGTGGTGTCACCGCAGACTAATATGTAAAACGGTTACCACAGACGCACATCGGGATCAGCAAGAGAAAGAAGACGCACAGCATTGTTCTCCATATTCTAATCCAGCAACAGGATATCCATATGTAGAGCACTGGGTGAGACAAGCATCAACCGTGTTGTTCGTGGTCCAATCCATCTCGTACGGGAACATTCTATTTCCGTTCGACGGTTCACTGTTCGATGATGTGTTGAGAAGATGGCGACTTCGATAGAGTATGACCACCTACGCAAGACATCCATGGTATTGCCATGACCCGGGAAGACTTGTATTCTGGGTGGTAGGAACAGCGACGACAGTGACCTTGCCCGTCGAGGTATACACCGAGAGGCGATTTGGGCCACCACACGCCTCGCTGCGCATTGATGGAATACGTCAGGAAGATATACATGGTGTCAGGTACATACTCACGTTGCGTTACCGCCACAAGCCATGTTGCAGTCAGTATCGGGAGCGGTGGCAGCTCCGTTCATGAGGTAATCACCACAGACTGGTATCCGAACCGATTAGCTTACAGCGCCGGGAACAGCGATGTGACTGACAGCATTGTTGACTGTATTCGATGGCTGCGATTGTGAAATTGCTGGCGCTGCAGTGGGCGATGCAGGTTTCGACTGTGATGGTGGTGCTGTCATATTCATTACCAAGTGCACGACCGTTGGCGTTGTCCACGTAGCACGCAGCATACGACCACGTTCCTGGAAGACCCTTGGTCACGGGAGACACGGTCGTCGCCCGTACGGACAGCGCGCGTGCACCATGCTAGGGGACATGATGAGAAGTGTTGGCACAGAGAAAGGACGAGGCTCACTTGAGCTATCAACGCTGAAAACAGCGTCAACAGACGAAAGGTAGCCATAGTGAACGAGCGTCTGCAGCACAGAGCCGAAAGAAGAGAGGAAATGATGGGTGCAAAGGAGCGAAAAGAATGGGACAATTAAATACTGGAGTGCGAACGTCACCTCGGATGAGATCGGTCACGGACATTGGGGGGCCAGGATAAATTAGATTTAATCGATCGAGCACAAGCCGAAAGTACCACTTGTCATGGAGATATCGGTGTTTACGCGCTCTGCACCGGGGCTGGCAAGTCATGGGGAACCGAAGCGGATGGGTGTACGCGCGCTGTGGAAGAGGATAACCGCGCAACGTAACCCCCGGTGTGCAGATTGATTCTATGGAGGGGCCAAGGACCAAGGACTGGGTCTAACACCTTAGCGGAGGATGACGGAAGACTCCCATTAGTATCGCTACAGCATGGACTGCTTCTGACTTCGAGGGTGGCTCCAAAGATTAATCTATCAAGAGAGCCGTGGACCTGAGAATCGGTCCATGTGGGACTTGAGGATACGGTTGGCATGATTCTGAGCTGAGACTGATGGATTGGACCTGAAGGGGAAGTGCAACGGCCATATAAATATATACGTAGAAGAGTGCTAAAAAGGCATGTGAGCGCGAGAGAGATGGTGCGCTCGTCGGTGAGGGGGATGGGCTTGAAGTTGTCAAAGTGCACGGACCTCCTCTATGGGCAAGTGTGGCGTGTTTGATCCTAAAAAAGTTGCACGTTCACGCCTCCGACTCGCAAATCTTCCTGCTCGGTGAGTCAACCTTGTCTGACCCGCAAACTTTGATTCAAAGTGGCTGATTGAGGCTTCTTGTTTTATCACTTCAACAATGTTTATTAACAGATGTCCACAACCTCTCCCTCTCAATCCACTCCCTCCTGGACAGAACCACCCTGGTCAGGTTGGATAGAGACAACAGGCGATGCCCTCCTCATCCTCGAAGCCGCACGTCGCGGCCTCATACCAAGAGTCACCCGCCGTCTCGTAGACTCGGAACGAAAGATGATCACCTCCGGCTCCGTATTCGTATTCGACGAGGACGAAAGTGGCATCAAGCGCTGGACAGACGGCTTCTTCTGGAGCCCCTCCCGCATACTCGGCAACTTTCTCCTCTACCGCGAAACAGACAAGCGCGGCGCAGGCCACAGAGGCGTTCGCGCAGACCCCCCAGAAGCAGTCAACGAACACTCCCAGTACAACGTCGACGGCGCCCGCCTCGAGGGTCAGTCTCTCAGCCGCCCCAAAGGCGAGTCCGCATCCATCGGCCTCGACAGACAACGCGAGCGTATCCTCGTCGGCAGCCTCACCAACAGCTACAAGTTCAAAACCGACGGCCTCATGAAAAAGGTCTGTCCTCGTTGCCTCCACCCCCCCCATCCCGCCCAATTTTCTCACGCTCCCCCGCCAGACCTTCTCCCTCACTATAGGCGGCGTTTCGCAGCACCTCATCTCCTACTACAAAATCGAAGACGTCGAACAGGGCCGTCTTCGCTCCCCGTCTTCGCTCCCCGAGCTCGCTTCCCTCGACATCAGCCCAGAATACCTCGACAAGACACACTTTCGTAACCCACCCAAGGTCGAAATAGGCGTCGATGGCATACCCCGTTACCGCGGCGAAGCAGACGACATCGACCCTTCACCCTCCATGCTCACCGGTCCCCTCTCCTCTGGCCTCCCCCTCCTCACAGACGGGCGCGTCTCGGACGGCAAGCGTGGCCGTTACAATCCCTACGCCAAGCGGCGCAGGGGCAAAGCTAATCAGTCCGGATCCCCATCGCCTACCGAGCGCCAGGGAAATGCCCTCCCCTCCCCCGCCACTCCCACATCCTCCCAAGCTGGCCCACCCCCCACACCACATGGCTATCCTGACCAATCACCTGTATCGAGCGTCCCTCCACATCCCCACTACTCGCCGTATCCAATCCCACCAGGTTATTATCCTCAACCCGGGTAAGTACTCCCACCTCCACCCTCGAACGTTTACTCACCTTGCCCTAGTGTCTCTCCCAGCACCCCACACCCACACCAAGGCCCACCCCCGCCCCCACCCCAATCGTACGCGTACCCAGGCTATAACAACCCACCTCCCACCGACCCTCAGCAACAGGGTATTGTCCCCCCTCACCCACAGGGTTTCTATCCCTACTACCCACCGCCACCGCACCCTCCTTATGGTGGTTACCCTCCATCATGGCACGGCTACGGCAATTACCCACAACAAGGGCCACCACCACCGAGTGGGAGTGCCCCCTCGTCCGCGACTCTCACGGAGCTTCCGGAAAAACCATCAGAAGCACCTCCCGCAGAACCAAGTACCAATTCGACCCCATCTGCATAACATTTCTACCCCACATAGAATGTATTCTTCGTGTTACTCGCTTCATGTGTCGATGGTTTTCGATTGCCTTTGTTTCAATAGATCGTCTTTTGTTCGTTCGTTGATCGTTTTAATTCCCGCGCACGTTGCAGTGGATATCGTCACCCCCTGTAGAATAAAGCCCGCTCTTTAGCGTCCTTGCATATTTTCTGTGTATATGTACTACTTTCGAGATTTTTGCGGAAGCTGGTCCCCCCCTCCCCCCCATACTCTATGCGTAGTTGATCGTCTACATAACTCGTTTCCGAAGTCCGTACGTGATCGCATTCTCATTTGCGCTTTCCGTCCGCTGCTTCGTCTCCTATTCCCCAGTAAACTCTGTACCCTGGTTAATGCGCGCAACGGCGTTGACTTAATTACGAGAGGATATGCCTTTTTAGTCGGTGGGAATTGCTTCTCTAAATGACTTGGCCCGCCTTGTACAAATCCGCTTTCTTCCTTTGCCAAGTGCTTGTCCGAGCCTCCTGCAATACTGAGTCACCATCATATTTCTATTTTGCCGGGGTTTGACGATTCGACAGAAGGTTCTCGGTGTGCTCATCCTCGCATAATGGGGAATCGTACGCAGCTATGCACCATCCTATACCGAATCCCCTCGGTACCGTGCGTGTGGGGCGATTCCGCTTCTGCCTTGGCGGAAAAAAAAATCAGCATGGTGGCACCATGCACGGCGTGGAGTCGGGGGGACAACACCGGGTGTACCGACTCGTTTCAGCTCGGGTTCTCATTTCAAGTTTCAAATTTACGTAGTACGTAGGACGTGTTTGTCTTGGCCCTCTCTCACTCACATACCTCTTCGACTCAAGTCTGGACCCATCTTGTCTCACGATTCATGGCATGGTCGTATTGTGGGTTCTTGAAGGGGGGATAGAGTTGCCCACCAACGCCGCGTATATGTAACGACATCGAACTTCGCCAACGGGGTTTTTCCCCCACTTGGAGGTATGGTATCTTAACATGTCCCCGGATCCCCCATCGAGAAATCGAGAGAGCACCTAGGAGGCGATCGTGTTGTTCGAGCACCCATGTCACGTAGCGGGTCATGTCCCGACTTTTTGAAAAAAAAAAAACAGGTTTCCGAGGCGTTCAGAAAGAGTCACTGTCCAGGACGCGCAGCACTTGCTCGGGATCAGTCCATGATCAACATGTTTAACCCCAGACCCACGACGTTCGTCAACATTGTCAATTATCTCGAATTTCAACATGTCCCCAGAGGCGATCGCGTTGCTCGATGAGCCCCTCCATGGGCCATGGACCGACTGCGAAGGTCCAGCGTGTATGATGAGTCGCTCACCGTTTGCACGTAGCGGGTCATGGTACTGTGACAGCGTGTCCAGACTTTTTTCAAACAAACAAACATACAGGCACACGCACGTTTCCGAGGTTTATCCTTTGGAGGCCGTCGAGGACGCGATCAATCCACGACGAGCATGTTTGGCCAGACCCACGAACGCTCGTTGATATCCTAGGCACGCTTTAAAGTTGTCTGGGCTTGTCGATGGCTTATGAGTCCTGCCTCTCCTTGGTTCGTAGACGCTTTCGTTTCTGATTTCGTGTGGGATAGGCATATATGGTTATTCTCGACATGCAACTTTATCCACAACCAGGCCTCAAATTACATCCTGGCTTTCATCTAATATTGATCGAACAGACACACGGCTTGGTTAACTACGATGAAGATGCGGCCTTCTCCGATAAAGAGCTTGGATGCATTGGAAACAGACACTCCTTTCGGTCGTTGGACGAGCCAGAATTCGTTCCTAATCATCCACTCCCTCGAACGAATTGCTTTCGACGGTGATCCGCTCCGATCTTTGCTCATCGAGACCAGTTACCCTACCTTTCATCTCACTCTCTTCCACACGTAGCGACAATGGGCAATTCGTGCGTGTGTATGTTCATGTCTGCCGTCCTTCCTGTGCCCATCGACATGACTCACAGCCAATGACGCTTTTGCGTTGTCGCTCGAAGTTTCTGCCAGGTCCCGCTCCCGAGTCACGCGAGGTTGTTTTCGTGTCAAATTCAAGAATGGCACTGACGACGCCGAGCTTTAAACTGTACACCTGAAAAGGCAGTTCCCCAGCGACCGAGTGTATCTACCAATTGGAGCCTTTTGGAGGTCCGTCGCGCTTTACAGACCCGTACTTTTCTCAGCTTCTCACCCATAACAGCACCATGTAGTCCTCGAGGACAGGTAGGCTTCCAACATGCTCGACAAGCTGGTTCCCGTTAGGGTTTGACGCTACGATTGCGAACGAGGGTTCTTTTTACGCCGTTCCGACTTGCGCGCGCTCGTTTCACTGTTCGCCTTTGGAGTGTTTGCGTTTGTGGGCGTAACCAAAGGCATACACAGATGGAAGCGCGCGAAGCGATATACTGCCATGAGGGAAGAAGAGGCTCGAGGTCATCAATTGTGGTATGATCACATCCAAGGCGCTCGCTTGACATATTTTTGTAGGTTCAAGAATATTTTGACAATGAAAGTCGAACTTGCTTTCCTTGAACGTATTGTTGAAGATATGGTGATCGTTCATAGACGATTTTTTTGTGTGTCATCACGTCCAACTGTTTCTTGTTCTACACATGATTGACATTGATAGCATCCTGTTTTATTTTTATTTTACATCGTTCTTTTCGTTGCTTGATGTCACCTTCCCACCTCCACCTCCATCTCAACCTAAACTCTGCTTCTCGCCGGCTCCGTTCGAATAAACAAGGCTTCGACATGTCCGATCATTGTAAATTGCGGCAAGAATAGAACATACCACGGTAAGCACCGTAGGCAGTTTAGTTGGGAATGGCAGCGCGCCGTGGTATACTGGATAGCTCAGCGTTGACCGAAGCGAGCGGCTTCAGTCCCGCAGCCTGTGCTTGCCCTATGATCAAGAAACGTTGCTGTTCCATGGATGGATCCAATGAACCTTGTTGTCGAGCGCGAATGAGGGCTGTCAAGGTCGGTGTATAGGATGAAATATAAATGTCCGAAAGTCTCGGTTGGCCCTTCCTGAACGAGGCGGCGGCATGTAATGGGAGAAGAGAGAACTCGGCAGTCGGGCACCACCAGATGCGTGATCGGCGGGGACAGACCTCCTGAAGGATGTTCACAATCGGAGAAATGATTTCATCCCAAAGCTTTCGTAGAAACACCAGAATTTCCTTCGTCGCGTCCTCGAATTTGGCACGGCGGATTAGAGCACGAAGTTCCAATGATAGTTTAGAGACGTCGGCTTTTGTGATGGGGAGAGCGACGTGGAGGGGATCCCGGTCCGATAGAAGTACCAGTGCGTCGCAACTGTACTGGCTGGCATTTACGATGATGACTGGTCCATTGGAGGCCGCCACCTGGAGATCTGAGAAGAGCAGGGGCTGGAGGAAACGAGAGAGGCCAGGCAAATTGCGAATATCAACGATGACATCCTGCAGCTGGATGTTAAGATGGGATGCCTGATCATATTGAGAATCGGTGTTGGGGTCGGGCTGAATCACGCTGCGAAGGGAGGAAGCTAAATGGGTGAACTTGTCTGCCAATTCTTTTCCCGTGTCACCGGATAGTGCGACTTCATCAAGGGGAGAGCGTAGGCGAGTCAACTGGGACCAGAAGATGCCACGACCTTGTTCAAGGAGCTCAATTGCATTGGTGGGATTGCCATCACGAAGGCAAGCGGAAAATGCATCGGCCGCTAGAGATGTTATGAGCTGTTTGAGTAGTCCAATGTTCTGAGGGAGAGAGGGCAGAGTGGCGAGATGGTGAACACTGAAACGCAAAAATGTTTGGTAGGCCAAAACTGTAGTACTGTGTTTGGATTCTTCAGCTGCCCGGATCCATTGTTTGGCGCATTCGAGATCAGCGGAAGACACTGTCTGAGAGACATTGGAGAGCTGGGAATATAAAGTGAATGCTTCCTGGAGATCATTGATGTCGTGTGTAGCCGAGTGCTTGAATCGAGCATGGAAGGAGGAAGCAAGGTGGGCCAAGGACAAGGCTCGAGAAGGATGTCCTGGCGGGCGAAGTTCCAATGCACTGTATTCGAGGGCAAGTGCCTCGTCGAGGTCAGAGAGCGTTCCGAGCTGCTTAAAACGGGCATGAAGGCAAGTCGCAATGTTTCCTAATGAAGCGGCTCGATGAAGATGACCCTGTGGGCGAAGTCCCAACACACTCCGTTGGAGGGCAAGTGCTTCGTCGAGGTCAGACAGCTTGCCGAGCTGCTTGAAGCGGGCATAGAGGTAACTTGCGATGTTGCCGAGTGAAATGACTCGATGAGGATGCCCCTGTGGGCGAAGTTCCAATGTACTGCGTTGAAGGTCAAGGGCCTCATCTAGGTCAGGGAGCCTCCCAGGCTGGTTAAAACGGGTGTGGAGGGAATTCGCGAGGTCGCTTAGTGAAGTGACTCGATCAGGATGCCCTGGCGGGTAAAGTTCCAATGTACTGCGTAGGAGGGCAACTGCCTCGTCGAGGTCAGACAGCCTTCCGAGCTGCTTGAAACGCGCATCGAGGCAATCTGCAATGTTGCCTAATGAAGTTGCTCGATGAGGATGCCCCTGTGGGCGAAGTTCCAACACACTGCGTTCGAGGACAAGTGCTTCGTCGAGGTCCGAGAGCCTTCCGAGCTGGTTGAAACGGGTATAGAGGTAACTTGCGGTGTTTCCCAGTGAAAGGGCTCGATCAGAATGCCCCTGCGGACGAAGTTCTAATGCACTGCGTTGGAGGCCAAGAGCCTCATCGAGATCAGAGAGTCTTCCAAGCTGGTTAAAACGGGCATGGAGGGAATTTGCAAGGTTGCTTAGTGAAGCAGCTCGATCAGGATTCCCCGGCGGACAAAGCTCCAACGTACTGCGTTGGAAGGCAAGTGCCTCGTCAAGGTCAGACAACCTTCTGAGCTGGTTGAAACGGGCATAGAGGTAAACCGCAATATAACCCAGTGAAAGGGCTCGATGAGGATGCCCCTGCGGGCGAAGTTCCAACGCACTACGTTGGAGGGCAAGTGCCTCGTCAAGGTCAGCCATCTCTCCTCCTTGGGTGAACTGGTTGTAGAGTAAAAGCGAACGATTATGTAGCAGGCTGGATGGATCGGAACATCTTTGGAAGAGGAATTGGAATATATTGCAGCAGACAGTGATTAGCTCGTTCAGGTGAAACATTGGGGCGGAGTAGATGACGTGGATCAATTGTCGCCGTGTATCCTGTTGAAACATAACTTTGTTACTCCAGTCAGCTAGTCTTTTGAATCGGAGGCATACTTCTCGTGGGGTCTTTTTCGTTGCGGACAGTGACCGCCCAGGGTGAGAGTGGGCTAGCACTGCTTGCGAATACCACGAAGCAACTGACGCCCGTGACTGCGGCGCGCAGCATGTAAAATTCTCGAGACAACTAAATAGAACAAGGACTCTCCATCTATTGGCAGTCTGAGAAAGACGTCGAATAGATGTGTACTTGCTCGTCTACATAGTAACTCGTTCAGTCCGGTACTATGTGATCGCGTTCTCGTTTACGCTTTCCGTTTCGTATTCCCCAGTAAACCTTGTACCTCAGTTGATGCGTGCAACGGCGTGCGTTGTCATCGACTTAATTACGAGACGACACGCCATTTCAGTCAGTGGTAATAGGCTTTAAATCATTAGATTCTTGCATGCGATGGATACAGGGATGGAATGGAGTGAGTTAAATGCAATGTCTGCTTGTGAGAATGAGTACATGTTGCTGTGATGGTTTGTTTGCATCGCATGAGTTGGTCGTCAAAATTCGTCCGCGTCCTCCTCCACTTGCTGCAATGCCACGCCGTCAGACTTTCGATAAACGAAACCAAGGCACGCTCACCACGTCTAGCGAATCTTCTTCGCCTTCCTCGTTAAGCGGATCCCACGGCACGCCCACATCACCCCACCTACAAGATACAAAAAACATACCCCCGCAAAATCGCACATCGAATCAGTAAAGTCTCATTCGAAGAATAACATAAAGTAAACACGGTTTCGGAACGCACAATTCATCCCCTGATGGTGGAGTCTCAGGAGTCCCATCTTCGCGAAACGTGCGCTGCCACCATCCGATGCGACGTTTCATCGTGTAGAGTGGTGTGTAGCAGTAGTTTCCTGCCTTATCGCATGCTTTGCGAAAGAAGTCGGCTTGAGCGTCGGACCACCAGCCGAAGCTGCCGTCAGCGCCAGCGGTGATGCCCGCCATGCCAGCTACGGGCGCTTGGGCAACGAGCGCAAGAGAGACCTTCTCGCCAGCTGTGGAGTGAACGCGCGTTAACAGTGCGACGCCAACACGACGGGGGGAAAAATAGCGACTCTACATTTGTTGGAGAGGTACATAGAGAACGCAGGGCACCTGTGAGTGCTCGTGACGAGCCATTTGTCCCTGAGCCTAGGTACCTGGTAGAGCGTATCGAGGATGACGTCGCGCGGGAGGAACCTGAGACGGGGGGTGTGCATGACCAGGAGGGCGTCTCGTTTACCGCGCTCGAATTGCCATTGTCCTTTAACGGATGCGTTCGCGATCCCGGCGACGCCACTGTGGATACGTCGAATGTACGTGGGTTCCAATCAGATGGGTATCTCGTTATCGTATGTGAACAACGATACACACACTTGCGGTCCCAGGTGCCAGTCTACCCGTTTTGCACCCTTGGAGGCGATGATGAAATCTTCTTCGACGCCACCTTCCTGTGGCGGATAATCAGCCACGCGGAGGGTCAGGCCAAGTCTGTTGAGTTCGGTCTGGAATTCGGGATCATAGATGTTCCCATCGACCCTCAATTCGCCGGTTTCACGTTCGATTTCACCGTATGCCCCGACCTGTCGATCAAAAAAAAAAGAAGGAAATATGAGATCGGATTTGGACGATGGAACGGGCATCTATGGAATATCCGAATATATCGGATGGATGAAACAAGACGAACCTCGACCGGAATTGGAGGGTCCCAGTTGACCCATTTCGAGGATACTTCACGGATAAGATCGATGTATTTTCGTTGAAGATGCGGCATGGGGTGACGAGTTTACTTACGAGAATACGAGAAGGGAAGTGCCTCGCAACAAGTCCGAAAAGGCGAGAAAGAAGAGGCGGTCGCACGGTGTGCCCTCTTAAGTATCTTTCCCAGCGTCTATCAGGGCCAAGGGGCCAAGATTTCGACCGGGTGTGGGCAGTGCGACAAACGCCGCGGGTGCGATGATGGTTGCTGTCTGATAATCACAGTGATAATCGCGTCACTTGGCATTTTGGAGATCTCGGATGATCAATCATAGTATATCGACGGATTCAAGTGGGGGATGCGTCCGAGTTCGCCGATTGAAGTGTCAGGCCCTGACCAATGTGGAGTTGATGCAGCATGTTCGTTACAGTATGAAAGGTGTGTGGACTGCTCGTCCCATGGAACGGTTGTCAATGACCGTGATGGCTGACTGGATGATAGGGAGTGTTTGAGTCAAACCCGCGACATGTACGGTCGCACGTTCTATAAGATCCAGCTCGGCAGGATCCCCCCGCGCACCGACTCGGATGCTCTAACTTGCAGTGGCCACGTCCTCTTGGTCGCCGGCCTCCTCGTGTATTACCATCAACAGTGAATCCTACCCTCCTCCGAGCTCGTTCAAGGCCTCATCGTCTTGCGGTTTGCCAGATGCCCTCACGGCGTGCTACACGGGATCGTTGACTCCCATCGCAGCATGTCTGATTCTCGCCGGGTCCCTCCTCGTTGTCGCCCTCTCCCCAAGCAATGCGTTAGTCCCCCAGCTCAAGTTTATATGGTATTGTCCCCCCTGACCACAGGGTTTCTATCCCTACTATCCACCGCCTCCTTATTGTGGCTACCCTGCAACATGGCACGGCTACGGCAGTTACTAGTTACCCACAACAAGGACCACCGCCACCGAGTGCGGGTGCCCCCTCGTCCGCGACTATCGCGGAGCGTCCGGAAAAACCGTCAGAAGTACCCCCCGCAGAACCCAGTAGCATACTAACAACTCGCCCGCATCCGCATAACATTTCTACCCCGCATATGTAGAATGTATTCTTCGTGTTACTCGCTTCATGTGTCTGATTGTTCTCGGTTACCCCTATTTCAATAGATCGTTAGATTGTTTCTCTTTCTTTCTTTCGTTCGTTCGTCGTTTCCGCATTTTGCAAACATTCACGTTGCAGTGGATATTGTCCTCCCTGTAGAATAAAGCTCGCTCTTTAGCGCCCTTGTATCTTTCTGTGTATGCTACTTTCTAGCTTTGCCAAAGCTGGCCCCTATATACTCTACGCGCAGTTGATCGTCTACATAACTCGTTCAGTGGCGGCCCGTACGCGGGCGTGCTCCGACTCGTCGTTTGCGCTTTCCGTCCGCTGCTTCGTTCTCTATTTCCCAGATAACTTTGTGCCTCAGTTAATGCGCGCAACGGCGTATGTTATGATTGACTTCATCACGAGACGATATGGCTCTGCAGTCAGTAGTAAAAAGCTTTAAATCGTTAGATTCTTGCGTGTGATGGATACAGTGATGGCGTGAGCTATGTCTGCTTGTGAGAATAAGTATATGTTGCTTTGATGACTTGTTTGCATTGCATAAGCGGTCGCAAAAGTTCGTTTGCGTCCTCCTCCCGTTGCATCAAATTATCCTCATCCATGGGAACCATCTCCAGTACCTGCGCCACGACACAACATCCATGCGGGTAACCTGAGTGAAATGATAGCATCACCTGATTCTTGTTGATCCTGACCCAATGTAAATGTAGCAATGTAAGCTGAAGGTAAGTACGCGTACCGTTACATAAATCCTGCCGGCAGAGGGTTGAGGCGGATCGTTCGCTTGTTGCACCTGATAGCACATGAGCTGTCGTGACGAGTTCCACCATCAGAAGGAAAAGACACACATAGCCTGCCCCTGTTGTATTTGCAGGACCTTGTCCGCTTTGAGAGGTACCGTTGTTTGGAAGGTTAGGCTTAGCAGGCGATTTTTTCTAAACTTCTTATAAGTTCCTGCATACAAACTCGAGGAACAACGAACCTTTGGTTTTTCAATAGATTTCGCAACCGTTCGCTGAGAGGAAATGCTTAACACACCGTATCCAAATCGTCTATCAGGGAAGAGCACTCACTCGTTTACGTTTACCGGCAGCCATCCACGAAGGTCCTTCGTTTGTGACTTCCACTTTTGCTGGAGACTTGGCACGAGGTTGATGATCGACAGTCCGACGCGACTCTCTGGGAGCCCGATTGGGCTCATGTGACACTGGGTCCTTTTTACTCTTCCTGATCCACGTTGGTAGAACCGTTTTGAACATCGCAACACCCTGAGATGACTTAGCAGTATTGAGGTTTTCCCCTGGGGGTACAGCATCTGCCGAGTGTGGTACGACACGCGGCATACCAAGCGGCGGTGCGTTGTCCTCGCGGGGATTGGCGGATGGTGTCGGGGACGAAGGCTGCAGCAGTGTCAACACGGAAGTAAGAGGAGAACATGATGATCACTAACCTCGCCGTAGTCAAACTGAGGAGCATGCATGCTCGACGGTACCTCAACCTTGCGATCGTGAGAACCTGGTTCAAAGGGCAAAAGAACAAACAGATACCTCGAGGAGATCACCATTGCCCTCTTCGCCGTGGGTCTCGTCTGATTGTTGTTCCTGCGATGCCACGCTGTCAGATGCTATGCTCGCCATGTCAAACGAATCTTCTTCGCCATCCTCGTGAAGCGGATCCCGCGGCGCGGCTACAGCACTCGACCTACAAGATACAAGAAGTATCACCGCAATATCGCACATCAAATCAGTAAAAACCGATCCGAAAAAATATAAATAAATAAACAGGATTTTAGAACGCACAGTTCGTCCCCCGATAGTGGAGTCTCAGAAGTCCCATCTTCGCGAAACACGCGCTGCCACCACCTCATGCGACGACGTTTCATCGTGTAGAGCGGGGTATAACGGTAGTTACCTGCCTTGTCACATATTCCGCGGAAACCGTCTTGAGCGTTGGACCACCAGCCGAAGCCACCGTCAGCGCCAGCGGTGACGCCCGCCACGCCAGCTACGGGCGCTTGGGGGACGAGCGCAAAAGAGACCCTCTCGCCGGCTGTGGAGCGAACGTGCGTCAACGATGCGACGCCAACACCACTGGGGAAAAATAGCGACCCCACATTTGTTGGAGAGGTACATGGCAAACGCGGGGCAAACGTGAGTGCTCGTGACGAGGTATTTGTCCTTGAGTTGGGGCACTTTGTAGAGCGTGTCGAGGACGACGTCGGGCCGGAGGAACCCGAGTCGGGGGTTGTGCATGATCAGGAGGGCGTCTCGTTTGCCGCGCTCGAATTGCCATTGTCCTTTAAAGGATGCGTTCGCGATCCCGGCGACGCTATTGTGGACACGTCGAATGTACGTGGGTTCCGATCAGATGGGCATCTCCTTATCGTATGTGAGCGACGATACGCACACATCTGGTCCTGGGACCCAGTCTACCTGTTTTGCACCCTTGGAGGCAATGATGAAATCTTCTTCGACGCCACCTTCCAGTGGCGGGTAACCGGCCATGCGGAGGGTCAAGCCAAGTCTGTCGAGTTCGATTTGGAATTCGGGGTCATAGATGTTCCCATCGACCCTCAATTCGCCGGTTTCACGGTCAACCTCACCGTATGCCCCGACCTGTCGATCAAAAAAATATGGAAATATGAGATCGGATTTGGGCGATGGAATGGGCATCTATGAAATATCCGAACGTATCGGATGGATGAAACAAGACGAACCTCGACCGGAATGGGAGGGTCCCAGTTGACCCATTTCGAGGATACTTCACGGATAAGATCGATGTATTTTCGTTGAAGGAATGCCATGAGGTGATGGGTTTACTTACGAGAACACGAGAAGTGGAGGTGCCTCGCAACGAGTCCGAAAGGACGAGAAAGGAGAAAGAAGAGGCGGTCGCACGGTGTGCACTCTTGAGTAGCATTCCCGGCGTCTATCAGGACCCCCAAGGAGCAAGATTCGTCGGACTGTGGGCAATGCGACAAACGCCGCGGATGCGATGACAGTCGCTGTCTGATAATCAAGACGATGTCACTTGGTATTTCGGAGATCTCTGATGATCGATCATAGTTTATCGACGGATCCAAGTGGGGATATGAGCAGGTTTGGGGTTGGTTTGGAGCGTCCGACCCTGACCATCAATATGAACTCATTTGAGTTGGTGCAGCGTGTTCGTTACGGTATGAAAGGTGTGTGTGTGCACTGCTCGCCCCAATGATCGTGAATGACGGCTGACAGGATGATAGGGAGTGCTGTCAAGCCCGAGGCAGGTGCGGTCGCACGTTCGTCAACGGGCTAAAGGTACGTACTCGCCTCGTGCGCGTGTTCCATGCATGGAGTTATGCGATTGGCCTTGAGCGAGCCGTGCCAAATTATCGCCTTGAAGAGATACTTTGCCTTCATTTTTCTATAAGATCCAGCTTGGCAGGATCCCCCCGCGCACCGATGCTCCAAATTGTCTCTCCCCGTGCCGTCCTCTTGGTCGCCGGCCTCCTCGTGTACTACCATCGACAGTGAGTCTTGCCCCACCTCCGAGCTCGTTCAAGGCCTCACCGTCTTGCCAGATACCTCGGGAATGCCCTCGCGTACTACACAGGATCGTCGACCGTCGCAGCATGTCTGATTCTCGCCGGGTCTCTCCTCGCCGTCGCCGTCGCCCTAGGCAACGCGTTAGTCCCCCAGCTCAAGTTCGTATGGCACTGCTTCCTCCGCCCCCTCGGTGCGACGGATCAGCGGACGCGTCTAGATAAGGTTGGTCCTCTCCCATCTACCCTCCACCCCTTCTCATGATGTCCGTCACAGTTTTACAAGGGCCAGGCGGACGTGTATGACAAGACTCGGAGTGGCTTGCTCCGCGGTCGCAACACTATGCTTCGTCTGTCCGTCAGCCACCTTCGCGCTCTCCGTGCCAAGGATCCTTCACAGAGGCTCATCTGGGTCGACATTGGCGGTGGTACTGGTACGCTCGCTCACTTGCTCTTTCGCTGTACCGCAATCAAGCACAAACAGGTCACAACATCGAGCTCATGGACAAGCACTTCCCCGTCTCTCAGTTCGACGCCATCTACCTCATCGATCTCTGTGAACCTCTCTTGGACGTCGCTCGGAAACGGTTCGCTCGAAAAGGATGGCGCAACATCACCGTTCTGTGCCAGGACGCGACAGAATTCTCCCTCCCCGAGTGGTCCACGACTGATCCCAAGGGCAGCGTCAGTTTCATCACCCTCAGCTATTCGCTCTCCATGGTACGACTTTTTTCCTCCTTTCATCCGTCCAAAGTGCCCACACCGCGTCTAGATCCCAAACTTTTACGCGCTGCTCGACCGCATCGACTATGTCCTCTCTCCAGAAACGGGCTTGCTCGGCGTCGTCGACTTTTACACGTCCGGACGCCAGCCTTCGCTCCACGAGAAAGCAATCGGAGGGACCAGCAAGGAATGTGGTTGGCTCAGCCGTTGGTTCTGGCAGATCTGGTTCGACTTTGATCACGTGTCGTTGTCACCCCAACGACGCGACTACCTCGAGTACAAGTTTGGCACGGTATGTCCAGCACGATGAGTTTGCACGTCTGGGCGTGGTTTTCTCATGTCCAGTCGTCAGGTCAAGACGTACAATGGCAGGAACCATTTCATCATCCCACTCATCGTGCGCATGTGAGTGTTGCATCCCCACGTCCGCGTTGCCTTGGCCTCAAACGTTCTGCAGCCCTTACTACATCTGGCTTGGCCGTTCGCGGTCTTGCGACGTCTCTCGTTTCTGCCACGCGTTCGAAGTAGAAAGCGGAAACATGATCGGGAATTGCTCTCCTGCATCATCCAGCGTTATCAAAGACTCCAAAATGATTCCTTTGCTTGATATAGGCAAACCAGTCATGGAGGTCGAGCAGCCGCCGGCACCAGCGCATTCGACGATCAACATCACGCCTCCCTTGAGCTCGTTTCATTACCACATCGGAAACGTGAGTGGCGCCTTGTCGTTTGTTTCGTTGCGTTGAACGAGGAGCTCTTTCAGCCTTGGAGGTTACCCTATTATGAACAACCCGTTCACAAGGAGTTTAGGACGTTCATTTACTCGTTTACATGGGTAGGTTTTCCGTTGTGAACGTTTTTAGGGCAGAACGGAAATCTGATCTGGATTGCAGGAAGACCCGTTTGAGGACATGAAGCATTTGGACTTGGGTCCTGAAGATTCTATGCTTGTTATCACGTCCGCGGGCGATAATGCGTTGCATTACGCCATCGCTGCTCAACCTCGGAGGGTAAGCCGACGTGCCGGTATCTGTTTGTTACGCTTACACTATATTATTATCAGATACACTGTGTAGACATGAACCCATGGTACGGCGATCACTCCTGCTGTGCAATCTCCGTCCTTCTGATCTCGTAACATCCAGTCAAGGCCATCTCCTGGAGTTGAAGCTCGCAGCCTTGCTCTCCTTGGATTACAACGACTTTTTTGCCTTGTTTGGAGAGGGCCGACACCCCCGATTCCGCGAGCTACTGGATTTCAAAATATCCCCGCTGCTCTCTTCAATTGCTTACCAGTTCTGGCACATCAACGACAAGGCGTTCTCAAAAGCGTTTTACCAGAACGGTTACAGCGGCTTGGCAATCCGTCTCGCTCGTGTCATCTTTGCTCTCGCCGGGGTGTCCAAGGATGCGGAGGAGCTCTGCAACGTCTCTACGACCGCGGAGCAAGTGAGGATATGGAGAGAGAAATTGATGCCCGTGCTTCTAAACCCGCTTGTCGTCGCACTCCTGAAAACCCCCGCGTTTTGCTGGAACGCACTCGGCGTCCCACCCAATCAACGCAATATGTTGTTGAACGAAGGCAGCGTATACGAATTCGTCAGAGATACGTTAGACCCTATTCCGTCTACATACTTGTTCAAAGACGGCGCGTACTTTTACCCTCTGGTGCGTTCCAGAGGAACTCTGTTGATTACTTTCACGTGTTTTCTCATGCCACCACGTGTTTTCTCCCCCAGTGCCTGACTGGCCGCTATACTCCCACCTCCTGTCCATCTTATCTGACTCGCGCTGGATACGATAAACTTAGAGCCGATAAAGCCAAGGCGACAGACGCGTTCCGTTTGCACACTGATTCGATATTCAAGTAAGCGTCGTCAGTGGATCATGTTTACGTGGAGACATGTTCATTCTTGGGCGTTTTAGCGTCCTCCGTGGTCTCTCGACGGGTTCCCTCACACGTGCTGTCATCATGGACCACTTGGACTGGTTCGCGCCTGGGTCCAATGACGTCGAAAACGAGGTATCTGAGCTCGCGAGAGCGCTTTCCTCGGGTGGGTTCGTCCTCTGGCGGTCGGCGGCGAAACAGCCGTGGTATCAAGAAGTGTGAGTAGGCGTAATCAGCCGTTTTGACGCGTGCCCATCCTCGTTCTCATATCTTGCGCGCGCAATATAGATTTAGGAAACACGGCTTCGTCGTCGTGCCGATTAGTATACGAAAGGGACCGGAAACTGCGTTGGACATGGTCAACATGTAAGTGTATCGTCGACTGTTCGGTCGGGTGATGAGTCGACCGTTTTGAACGTTGTAGGTACGCATCGTTTTGGAAAGCGGTTCGAGCATGATGCATAGACGCTAGTCGGCGAGGAACGAACAAATGGCGATCTGGCACGCGTGGGGTGCCTTTGAATATTCGAAATGCCTGCCAACGTTGGGCCTAGTTTATGAAACCTCACGATTGCGACGATTCTCTCTCTCTCTCTTTATGTGTGCTTTTTAACTGTTTGTCCTTTTTTCCCCTCCTTCACGTCTTGCTCGGATGCCGACATAGTCATCGTGGGAGGGATCGATCGCACCACTAACGTGTTGGTTTTTGTTTCCCCCTTTTTGGTATTCTTTCTTTATACCTGGATATTCTGATATATGCGTCGTATACCCTGACTTGTTGGAAGTGTAGATGCCGAAAATTCAAGCGGGTACAAGCGTGGTGCATTAGGGTAGGAGAACTTGAATGAATTCCTTTTTTGTTTGGGCACCGACAGAATCCATGCAAGAATTTGCAGAATGACCAAAAGTGGGTTGTAGTAATGTGTGATCAAACTCAAAGTGGAGTCGTAGAATTCGTCGGACCTCTCGGATACCCCATATCCTGTGGGCCATTCCGAAAGGCATGCATCAGGAGGGAGCCAATTGCAGGTTACGCACGACCGCTGTTCCTAAGGCGATTTCAACAGTAGCACAATGTTGGAAAGTCCGAGTGATTGAATCCCAGCATAACTTTATGTAATCCCCCAGTATACTACTTAAGTGGACTGCCAATGATGCGGGTTTGCCTTTAAAACATTGACCATTGATAGCTATCATGATGCACAGAAGGCGTCCACACGGGTTGTGTATCAGGATTTTTGGTGGTCTTCGTCACAGTAGATTTTGTGTAATGTTTGAGTCTATTGTATATGAACCGAATTAGTTCGACTCCTGTAACCTGCGGGTATGACCTGCTTTACATAACTTATCCTTTTCCCTCTCAGTCGGCGAGCAGGTATGTCACATTAAACGAATTGACATCTGTTCTAGGTTGCTCAAATTCTAACAGACATCCGCAATACCTTCTGACACTGTTGTTATTTCATGGAACAGAATGTCCTTGGCGTTTCCACGTGACTCCAACTGGAAGCTTTTTCGATATGTTGTCCTCGCAGCTGCCTTCGAAGCTTTCTTTAAAGCTCTCGAGATTGGACTAGAAATAATTGAGGACTAGAG